>JBBMOC010000851.1:0-18371 GCA_037975185.1 Centropyge bicolor | reverse complement strand
GCACCGTGCCTCGAGTGGGCAGAGAGAGTGAGTGGTCACATTACACTGCAGTTACATCACATTCCTTCAGTCTCCAGAGCAACCAGGTGTCCTCCAACAGCACAGGTACCGCCACTACGACGCTGTTATGTCACCCTGCGGCTGTCACACAATGTTCAAGGTTCCACATCGAACAAAAAAAAACGCATTCCCAGTGGCCGCGATCCCGCAGCGCTCCGCCGCTCGGTGCAGCCGGCGGGGCTGCTCCTGAACAATGGAGGCAGCCGGGACGGGGCAGTGGGAGGTGTGAGTGTGTGTTGTTGTTTGTGAGAGCAGCAGAGCAGAGTTTTTGGAAAGAGGTGAGGCTTTCTTCCCCGACAGAATACGACGAGGTGACTCATCTGAAGCCAGAGCTCTGACAGAAAGGAGAGCCTCGGTGCAGGTGGGCCGCCCGTGGCTTCTTCAACAGCAGGAGAAAAGAGAGCGGTCACTGCCTTGGCCCACAGATATTACAGCACGGTTATGTAAAAAAAAAAAAAAAAGTCAAGAGAAATACGGAGAGAAAAGAAACTCAACAGCGTGTTTGTGCACACTTTCTTCTTTGTGTGTTCTGTGTGAATTCAGAGGCGACACGATTGTTCACAAAATCAATGGAAAGACTGGAGGCGAAGACGCCATCGATGACCTCGCTCCTCCGAATGTTACTCCACAAATCAATCACATAGTGCAAACTTTAGGGAGAGCATGCAAACACTGTGTGTTCCACCTGTTATCCAGCAGCTGTTTGCATCTTTAAACACTGAAACCCAGCTTCTCCACAGCTCGAACAGTGAGGACGAGAAGAGCAGGTCTGTGTTTGAAGCTCTGTTCCTGGAAACACTGTGTGGAAATATTGGATTTAAACTTCGCTTCTGTCCCACGCTGAGTTCACACACGGTGCTGGAGTGACTTCAGTCTGAACTCAAACACACTGTCCACACACACTGTCCACACACACACACACAGTCGCTGTGTCCGTCACTACCTACGACAGGAGCGTCGGCTGTCGTCAGCACAGACGCACGAAAGGTCAGGAGGTCACGTTTGAACTCACTGCACTTTGTGTCTGGACAAGCCTTTAGGTAAAACTGCTGTTTATCAGAGTTTCCAGGCTTGTGAAATTTTACTACAGCTGAAGAACCACATTATAGGAGAGGTCTGGTTTATTACAACCTGGATGCTGTATTCTGTAGTTTTAGCCATCATTGATAATAAGACACTTTATCTGGAGCCGTCAGTACATTTGTCATTGTACAAGAAAACTGGAAACATTGGAATAAATAATAAATTCATCGTCCACCAAGTTTGATCTCACACCTGAATATACTGATGTCGCCATGTTTTCAGATTTCAAGTAAAATGTTGCTGCTGATCAAGATGAGGACAAAAACTTCAAAAATAAGAAAACAGAAAAAGCAAAAAAATGGATTTAAAAAAAGGAGAGGAGGCGACACATGAGGGGTCTGTTTTCGACCCTGTTATCTCCTGAAGGTAATGGAGGAGGATCCCTCTGAGGCCTTGTTTCCTGAAATTGTCAAAGCTTTGATTTGGCACAGAAACGTCCTCCAGGTGGAATCTGCCTGTCTGTCTCCGGCTGGACATGGGCTGCTGTTCGCTCTGCTCTTGGACTGAAATGAAAGGAGATGGACGCTCTTTGTGCTCTGGACCCAAACACTTTTATCAAGCCTGCTTCAAAAAGAGCCTCTCCTCTGTTTTCCTGCCGCTGAGCCTGAGGACATATTTGGTTTAATTGGATTTCAGCGCTTGCTTGTATTGAAAATGATTAACACTTAGTCACCAGTCGTGACTTGTTAGCATCTTCTGTAAAATGGTCATTATCCCCCGTCTTCGTTCCAGAATGATGATTGTTTGCAAAAGTCTGATTTTGTAAATGTCAAACGCAGAAACCTGCTGCCTTCCAAACAAACATCTGACACAGTCCTGCCATCTTTTCACTTACTCCAAGCCTGAACAGGAAGCTCTGGTATAGGATAAAGTAGGGCTGCACAATTAATCGAATTTTAATCACGATCACGATTTTGGCTGCCACGATTAAATTAAGATGATCGTCGGCGATTTTAACATTAAAAAAGCGAGCTCTGTTGCATGTCAAATCAAGCACTTTCTCAACCCAATAGTCAGCCAACCACCAGGGGGCGACCTATAGGTTAGGGCCTCATCATTACGCTGCCTAAACAGCAAGCGAGCGAACCCTGCAGCAGCGGCAGCTTCAAATGATTAAACTGTGAGAGAGTACAATGTCGGGAGCAGCAGGCAGGGACAGTGAGGAGCCGCTAGTGCCTCGTGCCTCTCGTTGCCCCTTTTCCACCACGCTGGTGCTAGTGCTAGTTCGGAGCCAGTGCCTGACTCGTTTTCGCCAGGACGTCCCTGGTCTGATCGCAGATATATTGAACTGTCTCCCAGGACACAGAGAAGTTTTACACAAACATTTGTGCGCTGAAATCCGGTGTCCGCGAGATTGCGGATGTGCGCGAGCAACAGGCGACCTCCGCCTCGCAATCAGTCCCTCTATAAAGACAAACATAGATTTTATCATCGACTTATTGCGTTTAACTGTTATGTAATCAATACAAACTTAGTCGAAGCTAAGTAGCCATAGCCGTTGTTGGGTAAACGGCTATGTATGCAGTGACGCACTGACGTTTGCAATAAGGCTTCATTTTCTGTTTGTTTGTACTTTATAATTGCATTTTGCAATAGCATATTTATTTTTTCCCTTTGTCTTTGGGTGAATTTTAGTTTATTGTTTTTATGATTATTTTAAGTTTCAATTTGAAGATTTGTTTGTTTTAAAAAAAGTGCAATAAAAAGGTATGTTTTACCTAATATAATGAATAATCGTGATTAATAATCGTGATTACAATATTGCTAAAAATAATCGTGATTATCACTTTGGCCATAATCGTGCAGCCCTAGGATAAAGGCAGCAGTGCATCGTGGGTCTCCCCCCTGCCTTTACCCCATGTGACCATTAAAATCTGTCTATGAATATTCCATCCGCCGGCAGGGCCTCTGCTCTCCCTCTTCATTTAGTGGCTCAGTCTGTAAGTAGCTTATATAAACCTCCATATTTATGTGTATGATCGTAATCATAGCATGAGTGTGTAGATTCAGAGCGCGAGCAGGCCCAGGGGCAGGAAGTATTAAAAATGAGTATGAAGAAGACATCGCAGGAAAATGGAATAGGTTTTGCATAAATTAGCTCTGTGTGAATTATGTCAGCGCCGTTCCCAGGCAGGACACTTCCTCAATATGTGTGTGTGTCTAATGTATGCTGCCCACCGGTGATGATACTGCAGAGTGAGATAAATGACCTCATATTCTCGCGTCTGAGCTCGACTCTCAGGTGCTGGCTGGAAACTACAGCATCACCCAGCTGCAGAGCCGACGGAGCCACTTATTAATGCGGCTTCACATCGGCTTGTTTACGGGAAATTGAGTTAACTTCGTCGTGATGCTGCCACCAAACTTTTAAAATGGGGGACGAACTTATATTCCTGGAAAATATATTAACTATTTTGCGGTAAACAAGCTTAACGAGCCGCTTGCCTTCGGGTCGGTCTTTAAACGCCGTGCAGCCGAAGATTGTTCAAACACAAACGACTTTTAAATTCAAGCAGAGATAGCAAGTTTTACTCTGGAGCAATTTGTAAGAAAGTCTGCAACTGCATTAGCATCTCTGTGAGGCTAACGCTAGAGTCAGAAAGCTAACGTTCATCATCTTATTTTAGCATGCTAATATCTGCTAATTAGCACTAAACACAAAGCTCAGATGAGGCTGATGTGAAGCCGTTCATTTAAAACAAATTGTTAGCCGACTAGTTAATGGATCCCCAGAAACATTAGTGTTAATCCTGACCATGAACATGACATCAAATTTCATGGTGAACCATCCAATGGTTGTTGACATATTTCACCCGAAAACAGAAATATGAACCTCATGGTGGCGCCAGAGGACAAGTTTCATTGCAGCATATTGAGAAGATGTTGAGATAATTCATCCTGAACCAAAGTGTTGGACTGAGCAACGATGCTAAGACATGAAGAATTTTTCCATTTGATCGAACGGTGCAGCCTGAAAAACGAGGAGCTATTGGATGAAAATTTCAAAACTGTATAAGCCTCATTTAGCTTCAGTAAAAAGTTGGAACAGACGCATAAAGAATAAAAAAAGAAGGCCCAGATTGAAAATAACCACAGTTGCTCTTCTAGTCTTTGGCTGCATGATAAACACTATTTTTACTCTCCAACCAGTCTGAGCTCTGGCATAATCTCCACTTAGATCCATTTAACTTAACATTGAATTCAACAGTGATTCATCTCAGGTTTATTCATTTATGCTCAACCCGTCCCCCGGTGACACCGGAGAGAACCATCGTTAGCACCAGCCATGAAGCTGTCAGGACGTCCGCGCAGCCGTCCTGATCCGGGAACCAGATGACCTCCAGTCCTCGCCGCTTCCTGCCGCGGCCAACGTCCAGTTAACTCCGGACTCAAAGAGGAAACACGGCTCAGGGTTTGGTATCTGGGCCAGTCGCAAAAACAACCTTCACACAGGCAGCTAGAGCAAGAGCCAAGACCTGACGACAGAAAAACATTTGGCAGAATCCTCTTCACCTTCTTCACCGTCGATTGTTATTATGGTCTGTCCTTTGTTTCGTGTCTTTCTTTGTGGGGATTTTTAAATGTTTTAGTGTCTGATTCTGTCTGTGAAAAGAGCCTGAAGAAGAAGAAGAGGATCACATGACGCGATGTTACACTGTGTTGCTCTTAATGTGCTGACAGCTCTAATTCGTCGATTCGGTGAAAGAGCGAGGTCGGGTTCAGGGAAGAACACAGCATAAAGTGCACGTCCGGGCCGGCAAAGAACATTAACGTGACTCACTCGACCGTCCTCGCTGCACAAATGACTGTATCAGTCGTCTGTTGAACAACATGCGATCGCACAAATGACAAGGAGCTCTCATGTGAATTACTACTCTCGTCTATCAAGAGCAAAGGCTGATGAAACGGTACTGTGCCACAGGACGTCACAGGGAGGAGGCTGGGGATGAAATGTGGGTCAACAAAGCTTGTGACAAGAGAGCGTGTTCGTTTCCTACTGACAAACAATATTCTATAAACCAGTTCCACCAGCTTAAAGGACAACTCCACCTGTTTTACACATTAGAGTCAGTTTACCTACTTTATTTACCTTCAGGTCTTTGGGAGTTCTGCTGCATATCAACAAAAAACAGCTCCAGATGAAGATGTGCAAAATCTGATAAATTGCCTCATGTGATGTCACTTGAGTCAGAATCTAAAGGGGCTTGAAACCACCAGTTTGAAATACAAATCTGCAAATGCAAATATAGAAGTAGCCCTCTCCTTGTTTCTACATTAGCTACATTAGCCGCTAGCAGCATTACACCCCAGAATTAATGGCCTAATGGTCAAGATGCATTGTGGGTAATGTAGGCCAGGCACTGGATAAGACAAGATATTCATTTATTAATCTCACAACTGGGGAATTTACACATAGACAGATTTTATATAGAAGAAGAATGAGTGTAATAAACAGGTTGAAATTTCTGGTTACCTTAACTATAGGATTTCCAGATTGAAGGCCATACAAATCATTTGTAATGGTTCTGGTTAACTTAGTTTAGTTTAACAGGCTTTCATTTGTTGGACACCTCGAGCTTTTAAGCCTGAACACTACACATGCATTTATATATCATTTATAAATAAAATCCAACAAACGCCTGCATTTGACTTTATTTATATATTTATGAGACCATATGTACCATATGTAAATTTAATTAATGTCATCGTCAACGTGTTCGGGAGACGAATGCTGCCAATTCTAACAAGTGAAAAACAGATTTATATTTACATGCTTGTCAGAACTTGATGTGCAATTTGCAGAGAGACTATTTCCTGGATCTGCCGGGTTCAAAATGTGAAAGCTGAAACAGACTTCATCTGCTGCTTGTCTTGACTTTGCAATGCTGAGGCAACAATTTGCAAATGCCTCCCTTTTTTTCTATCAGTTGTATCAAGTGTTTCTGTCAGATTGTTTTGATTTGGACGAGGCCTCATGTGTTACCTTGAGTGTAAATTTGTTCTTTGCAAAAAAAAAAGCTCCACATAGTGTCACGTAAGGATATGATTCATGATCCAGAACAAGTTGTGCTAACAGCAACTGTCTCAGCTGTAATTCCCATTTGCTTCAGCAAGTTAATTCATTTAGCGGAGAAAAACACTTCCTCTGTTCAATCGAAGGTGCCAATGTTCTCAGGCTGATTGCGTCAGTCACCCCCGTCCAACCTCAAACACACACACACAGAAAAACGCACCCTCTTCTGACACGTTGCAGGAGTTACTACAGAACAACCCTCCTCAAGGTCAGCAGGCGCGACGCACTCTGATTAACTCCACACACGCAGCAAATACTGGACAGGTGTGTCTCCGATTCTGAGTCTGTGATGACGGAGCCGAAGCCGACCTGTTGGCGTTGACAGTCCTGGAGAGCGGTTTGATGCTGTCCGACAAAATACACACACAAAAAAACCCTGATGTATGTAATATTGCATTGGACAGAGACGACGTCCTCGGTCCAAATCTAATAATTTTCCCAAACAAATCAGAGTGAGAGGCCATTTTCCTCCCGAGGATGAAATCGCTGGCACACTCCGAGCTCACTTCACAGCGCATCATGTTGCAGAAAAACAGCATCAACAGCACTCATCAGCACATAACAAAGTACATTATACAACAGCTTCAAGCATGGAGGAGCTCGCTGCGATCCAATTTAAAAGTGTGAGGGAGAAAAAACATGATTAACGAGGGCAGAAACACAGAAAAACAAGCCCGGGCCCATGAGATACTGTACGGCAATACAGCGCTTATGTGACTGGTGATTAGCAGGTAGCCGTGATTCACTTCCTTAAATTACCTCCCTCGGACAAGACCCCCCCGGGAACCGACGAGAAGGGTGGGCTGGATGCTTCAAATGAAGTGGTGCTAATCAAGTGAAGTCTGAAGAGCAGCGAGATCAGACGCAGATGAATGGGAAGTGAAAAGTAAGGAGTCCTTAATGTCACCTACTGACCCTGTGACGGGCCGCGGCGGAGACGCTGACAGACTTTGGCATGGAGCTAATTATCAGGCCTGTCTGAGCGTGTGAAGTGGTGACTTGAATCAGAGATCTGAAAGCCAATAACATGAGGAAGGAGTCAGGGTTTTTTTTTATTCTCTGTCACGGTTAGAAGTTCACGTTCCTCCATGTTTATTTGAGCTGAGACCAGAGAGGATAAACCCGGCTGCATTTAAACAGTCCACTTTTAATCAGTATAATCTCAATCATCTTTATCATGATGTTCAATAAGGATGCATTCAAATACAAGCTCTTCCACTGAAAGGAGGAAGGTCAGCAAACTCCTCCATTTTTGCTCTCTGTCTGTCTGATGCTGTGTTTGAACTTCCAACCCTCAGAATGTTCCAACAGCCCAATTAGCCCCCTCCTTTAGACTGACTGAGGCCATGTCAGCCCACTTTGCTCCGGCCTCAAATAACCTGACAGATATCAGATGTATGGTACAGTAACTCGTGTTCCCAAGAGGATTCATCTTAATGACTTGATCTAGTGCCACCAGCAAATATCTCTGCATCTACCTCAGGAACCGGCACAAAATGTGTACATCTGATGTTTCCTCTACTGCCACCAGCAGGCTGACATTTGTGCTTCAAAGTAAGATGTCCCAACAATTACAGATGCAGATATTCATGGTCCCCACAGGATGCATCACAATAACTTTCAATTTGTCCAACACTTAATTACCTGCAAGACCAATTTCCCATCATCCTCAGCTGTACAGGTCTGCAAATATTAGCATGCTATAGATCTAAAGTCAGATTGTGAACATGCTAAACATTATACCTGCTAAACATCAGCATGTTAGCATTCAGCTAAACGTAAATCACCAAAGCAACATATCTCTCTTGTTACAGCAGAATAGGGACAAAATAATGACAATTGGTCAAATTGAAAAATATCTGATTGTCTGAAAAGTACAAATATTAATATTGATAAATAAATGGATGAGTTTTGTACTGTAAATTGAGTTTGCAGATTGATGTGACACTACCAGGTTTAGACTGTGTGCTGCTGTATCTGACTGTTACTGTAACATCCACCTGCTGTTCATATATCATAATGTACTGTATGAACATGATGTACAGTTCAGCTGACGCCTGCATGGAAGGTTGTGCTGTTTTTTTCTTCAGTCATCAAACCAATTCAGATGAGTCTAGTTTCTATACACCAAATACTGATTTTCACAGTCAATAATACTCTTGAAATTCCTAATTATTCTAACAGAGTCTTGTTTGTACGAACTCATGATATTATCATCTCATTAGAGGTGAGTTCAGTTTTGGTCTCTAACATAATAAAAACACTGTTTATCTGAGTCTTATCTGGATGATCGTAGCCTGCAGTGGTGAAAGTAGGCCAGAGGAGCAGGAGCAGACAGATGTGGGCTACTTGTGCTGACCACCGTCCATCACCCCCACCCCCTCCACCCCATCAACTCACAGGCTGCTGCGGCCGGAGCGTCGCTCTCCGTGGTGCTGATGCTGCACGCGCGTCTCCTCTGAGCCCGTGAACGCATCACAAACACAGCGCATAAATAAACACAGCAGAGAAATAAACACAGATGATGATTCTTTTTTTTTTCTTTTTTTTTAAATCTTGATCTCGTTTCTAAACCGATGCTGATGGAGCCGTGATTAAAACATGGCTGTGATCATCCACATCCAGCTTGCTCCCCACCTCAGCTCAATCCGTCACGTTAGAGACATTTCACGGGTGGAATAAAGAAAGAACTCACGCGCTCCCGTTGGTCGATCCGTGGATGCCATCGCTCGGGAGAGTGGGAGGCTGGAGAGGGGGCTCGCACCCCCAGAAAAGGCGCCCTGTGTGTCGGTGTGTGGGTCCGGAGCTGGCCTCTGCTTCACTGCTCCTGCTGCTCCTCCTGTGCTCCTCCTGCTCCTCCTGTGGCAGGGACCAGCGCGCCTCCTCCAGCCGCTCCTGTGCAGGACTGAGCCTCACATCAGCGCCGTGGAGCTCCACCAGTGTGGGATGATGATGATGTCGCGGGAATAGGAGTGTCAGTCTCTGCTTTTAACGAGAACATCTATGTCTAAGGCTTGAGTCAGCCTGCGTTGTTGTGGAGGGGGGAGCCAAGGCAACGTGTGTCTCTGCAGCCTGCACACAACATGCATGCACCCTCATTCACATATGTGTCCCCCCCCCCGAGGATCCACAGCACAGCCACTGGGTGCAGGCACCGTCTCCACGCAGCACAGGGAAGAAGATAAAAGAGTATTTATAGCACCAATGCAAACAGCTTGCATTTAAAGCCACATGGCAGCACCAGTGGCTCCATACATGAAAACTCTTCACACCTTCTGTTTTACAGACTGTGAAGGAAAAAGTGTCTGCATGTGGCCAAAACTGGAATCAAGTGCCAGAGAGTGGAAACGCTATTTAAAATGGTCTCCTCTTAGAAACTCCTCAGTCAGTTAAGAGCTTGACCCTGATTCAGGTCAATGCTCCACTTTTGTGCTGAACATGACCTGAGGTGACAGAGAGACCTTGTTCTTTCATTGATTTGTCTTAAAAAAATGTAACTTTTGAACATTAAAATTTTCTTTAGAGATTTTCCATTATTGCAAATTTTATATAATATTTAACATCTAATCATTAGATACCATGATCACAAACAATATGATCCCTATGTGTTGTTGTTTTGGGTTTTAGTCTTATTACTTCCTGTTTTATGCTGAAAGAGTCTTTGTTCAGGTGTGTCTTCACTTCCTGCCTTTGTGTTTTTCCAGCCTTTTTTTCTCCCTTACCTGTTTCATTAGTGCTTAGTCTCTTGTGTGTTCTGCCTGTTTTGTTACTGGTTTCAACTTTACATTATTCAAGCTTGTGTTTGTCTCTTCAACCTGCTTGTTATCCTGCATTCAAGTTCTCCTTTGAACTCCCAACGATAAATTCAATACAGAATTTTCACTTTTGGAACTTAAAATCTTTCCATATTTTCTTGTTACCTGCTTCCAAATAAATACCTGCTAATTTTACTGTAAACACTGCACATGGACAAAAGTATGCAGACACCCAAACAAAGTCAGTGGACACCCATTTGTGACTGTCCACATACTTTTGGCCACAAAGTGTAAATAATCTAAGAGATGCTGTTGCTTTTTGCACATGACTTCATGTGTGAGAACTGATGCGAGCACACTTCCAGCTGAGACATTCACTGCTCACAAAGCTTGATTACTGCAGGAATAAAAGAGAGTTTCAAATAAAAATTGTACCAGAGTCTGATGGAAATATATGAGCTTAGTCAGAGACATTTTTTTCTGTGTCGTTAAAAAAAAGTCCACTCATACGAGGTGTCACTGAGCTCTATAATAGAAAGAGACTGTCTGCATAAAGGTATTTAACTGCACAGGAAAGTCACCGACCCCGACTGAACGACTGACTCTGATGATGTTCTCCAGGCGTGTGCAGCCTGGGAGAGAGAGGCAGTCCGTCCTGAGATGAGGAACAAAGCCTCTCAGTGTGCTGTCAGTGTCAGCTCCAGGTTTCCTGCAGGAGCTGACGTGAGTGACGGACTCATGATGGAGAACCACAGGCTTTTACCTCTGGGATCAGAAACTGTCTCCTCCATCCTTTTTTTTCTCCCTACGTTCAGTGTGAGATGGTTCTTATCGCACCGTTTCACAGCTCCACCCCTCACGCTGATGAGGTGCTATTCTGGTGGATCCAGCCCCAGATAGCTGCGTCATCCGAGGGTTTGATGACACAATTATGAGGGTTCAGGCTTCTGCAGCCGAGGACGGAGCTCCAGCAGGTCAGGAGAGCAAAACCCTGACGGCAGACTGTTCTGGATCACCTGTGTGACGTCCATGAATATAGCTTTTTATATACACAAGCACAGATATAAATATATAGACTACAGGAATACTAGTCCAAGAAGTAGTAACACTTTATTTTATACTGCAATATACTTACTATTAATACTTTATTGTTATTGCTCTATTTTATTATTTATTTATCACAGTAGTTATTTATTGTATTTATTTTATATATATTTCATTCATCATCATAACTGTATATTATGTTTATGTATATTATGTATGTTGCATTTATATACTTCTACTACATATAGAGTTCAAACATACGTGACTGCAGGAGTTGCACTACTTCACTTCTTTTGCACAATTATTAGCACAATTTACTTATATGGTCTAAAATATTGTAATGTATATTTTGTATATATTATATGTATACCTTAATAAGCTCTTGTTTTATTTCAGTTTTCCTATGTAATTATCTGTTTCTTCCCTCTCTGTTTGTCACTGTGATGTCTTATAACAACATACTGTCTGATGCAGTTGACTCATTTGCATAAATCCAATCAGACACTATGTTTTTTTCTGTAATGTTTTTTTTAAATGTTTGTGTTAACTGTGGAAGACTAAGGTGCAAACACCATCTGTTGATCAATGACGTGATGGTTAAAGTGTCTCTTTATGTGTACATTCAGCTGGAAAATTGAAGGGCAGAAATCTCAGTCTTACTGATGGAGAAATGTTGTTTGTGAGTGACGCATCCTGAATGTTAAACTGAGGACTTTCTTACCTTAAAGTATTTTTCCTGGAAACGCTCCTCTGCAGGTTTTTACTCCTGAATCTCAGATTTGATTGCACATTAATCTCAGTAGCCATCTGAAGAAAGTTATTAGTTCTTTTTCCATTAAAAGGAAGAACACTGTGTGCTGTTGTACAAAACTCTAGAAATTAATTTTAAAAAATAGACTTTTAGGAAATACTTCCTGGCAGAGTATCAAACCATTCCTTCTTCAGAAATATATCAGTGTAATAAATAGATGAGATGAGAACAAGGAACAAAGCTTCCAGGTCAAAACCGGATTCTGGGAAACTCACCTGGTTGAGTCAGGTGGTCCTCAGAGTCAGGCGGTCCTCAGGGTCCTGGCTCTGGATCTCTCACATTCTGACGATGCCTCTGATTACAGGGATGTTCCAGTGCTTCTCCCCCAGGGGCAGAGCCATCACCCTCAACACTGGGCGAACACTTCATCAAAGAAATAACATGCTTGTGGGCGTTTCTTATATAACATACTGCACATATAAACAGATGGGCTTTTTTTCTATGTTGTGATGAATTTAGTGATTCATACATTTTCCTCACTGCTGAAATTGACTGGAGAAAAGGAACATGGTTTTTGAGACGTCACCCTTGAGCTTGTGGCATCCATAGAACAAGGAACCAGCCAATCAGGAAAGGATTAAAAGTGAAGGAAACGAAATGTAAAAATGAACAATGAAATTAAAGACAACAACTCAACAACCAGGTTTCCTTCAGGTCTACAGTTAAAATGTTATGAGAGGTTGCATCTTAACAAGTAAGCTATTAATTAATGACATTTAATTCACTGCAGCCATTTTTTAAAATTGTGCTTTTTATGGACACATTTGTAGGAGAATCTTAAATCTGAATATCTAGTGATTTGATGACGTCTAAGTGCAGCAATGTAGAAATGACTGAACCTGGTTAACAGGTAGAATTTATTAGTAGCAAGCAAAATTCAGGTTCTTGAGAGGATGAAGACGTTTAGCTCTTTCCCCATCGTTTTATTGTTTCAGTGTGGTTGAGATCTTTATAAAAGTGAAGCTCAACACGATCCGTCAGGGTTTTTTTCTGTGAATAAATCATGAACAAATCTTCATTAAAACATTTATTGAGACATCGTTCTGAGCTTTGAAAGTTCACCCCAGGCCTGTTCTTAAGTTGTCTCTCTGTCATGTACTTTTTTCATTGTTCACTTTCAGCTGCTCCTTTCACAGTGATTATAATGACCACGCGACAGCTCAATTCATATGGTTGATTAGAAGAGCGTCTTCTCTAACCTGCATTTACATAGCGGGGCCACGATCACCAGTTTCATGAATAGGAACAAAAACACTGTGTGAATGCCGTAGTGATTACACTGGCCAGACAAATTGTTCAAATGCAATGGGCTCCATTAATTATTAAATGTTTTGCTCTTCTCTGAACAGATTGTAATAACTGTAAAAGTTCACTCGGAAGCCGATTTGATTCAAACTTTTAATCAGGGGGATCTTTTGTTATGACGAAGCTGCAGCCTCCAAAGTGACTCACTATTATTTAAATGGAGTTTCTAACCCCGGCTCTGTGTAATGGGCCGTCAACAGCTCCCCCTGGCCTGCAGCGAGAGGAAATTTCCACTGGAGCTGTCGTCGTCCAGTTACACACTCTTGGACCAATATGGCTCTGACAGGACGCCCAAACATTTTAGCCTGATATGCCCGGCTGTTTGTTGACAGTGGGGAATAGGAGCTGGCTACTGGCAGGAATGTAGGCTGACGGGGAGCGGAAAAGTACTGGGGGTGGCCAACCACTGCCCCCCCGCGCCCCCCCCCCCCCCGACCAGTAAAGCACTGTCCACTGGATGTGTGTCCATAAACAAGGACGGCCTGCAGTTTCACATTATAAGAGAATTAGACTGAAATTTAGAGAGAGTTATAATCTGTCATTCATACAAAGGATGTGCCACCGGGTTTTATTGACAACTGATTATTAAAGATAATAACAAGGAAAATTTATCCAGTGGTTTCAGTGAAAAGAACTCATCAAAAATAAAAAGACTCATTTGCACTGAGGATGTGTCAAACTTTTTCTGTCCCAAAACTCAGAGTCACAACTAATCCTGAGTATTGATCACATTTCACAGCCTCCTTTTCTGCCACATTGAAATTCTTTGTACTTCAAACTCATTAGAATCATTTGCATGTTAAGTAAAATGAGGCCAAAGATTTCTGTCGTGGAATTTTTTAAAAATCAGTTTCTATATAACTGACTGGAAACACTGATTTTTTTCAAAGATGCTGATGAAGAAACTGTGTTTAACTGATACCTCATCTGTTTAATAAGGTGAGTATCTGCACAGATACCAATTAGACGAATCGTTACTCGTTGTTACAGATGCATTCATGTGTAAAACGTACTTTAATGCTGCTGCTGGTCGAGGCGGAGCTCATTTAGCCGCTCAGTGTTGGGTTTAATAAAGCATCATATTTCAATGGCTCATCACACTTTACTTCAGCGATACTTGAACTCTTTAGCTCGACTGAACAGACGAAGAAAAGATGGATGATGGAGAGTAAAAAAAGAAAGAGAACCTCAACCTCAACATCAGACTGTAAAAGGAAAAAGACTGTACAGCTCTGACTGGACCTTTTTATTCCCATTAGACCTCTGGGAATTGCAGAGCTTGCAGAACACCACAGCGTGCACTTTAGCACTCGTGTCACAAGAAATATACAAGAAATAGCTCAGAGCTGTCTTTTTAACTGACAGTGAATGGAGTCGATATGAGCACAGGTGCTTTGGAGAAACTGCATTAGAATAAGGATGTTCAGAAAACGTCCTAGGTTTCACATCAGGGCTGAGGAAGCTGTTGTGAGAATCGCGGCCCTCTGAGCAAATATGAAAAGACGTGGCCTAAATAACTTTGAAGGATGTAGATAAAACGTGTTTCTTTGCTTTGCTGCCGTCAAACACAAACACATCTCCACAGGTAATAAATCCGGTGTTGACCAAAGGCCTTTTCTCTCCCAGCAGGAGCTCCTTCAGTTGCTCCCTCTTTCAAACACACCTCTGCCTGAAGGATGACATATTTCGCTGTGATGGGCAGATTTAAATGTATTGTGTGGAAAGTTCTTTTGTGGTATTTAAATCTGCAGGCAGGACATGAAAACACCTGGTTGGGATATGAAAGATGTCGGTGTTTGGTGCCTGTCGAGGGTGCAGCTTGTTTCGCAGATGTTCTGTTAAAAGAAGCTGGAAATACCTCGAGGTGAAACCAGATTAAATCCTGTTAGATGATATAGTACAACAACCACTAAAAAGCCAAACACTGACTCCTTAAAAACAATATGACTAATACTTGTTTTGATATTGTCTAGCAGGAATCAGCATATTATCTGCCGTGAGCTGGCAAAGCTGAAATGGGCCGTGATATTTTGCGGCGCAGATTTTTTTTGACATCGCTCTGCAATATCATTATTATTATCCTCAGGTTTTTATTGCCTCCCACATGCGAGTGGAAAAGGTGTAAACGAATGTTTTGATGGAGAGGCAGGACAGACTGGCTTTATAAGGACAATCCCGACTGTACTGACACAGACGGCGCTTATGTAATGAGAGATTTGACCAGGACACTGTGTTCCCTGACAAAGGCATTTCTATTCAAAACCACGGGTGGCCAGCGTCCAGAGAATCATTCACAGAGGATGAACTTGTGCCCATCAGGACGGGAGGAAGTAAACAAGGAGCAGAGGCCATCTGACCGTGTTATCATCCAGATGAGGATGGAGCTGGATGGAATTCCACCGAGGTTAGGAGCAAATTTAGAAGCGTCGCCTCCTTAACTGCAAATTTGTTTCTGAAAATGACTCGTGAATAAAATCAGCATTCCTTCAGTGAATGGATCCAAAATCAACCTGGAATCAGTCGAGTTTGCAAAAGGCCTTTTGGTACTGATGCATCTCTTTTGGTTGATCTTCTGTGTCATGACTCAATAATGATATAATAATAATAAAACTACAGAAAATGCAAAAAAGTTGCTTTTCACTATTCCAGCCAAACTGAGCACATAAAGAAAAATGTGTATATAGTTTTCTAATTACTGTTATTTTTGTTATTATTTACATTGTAATATTTTGCCTGTACTTGTACTTCCTGTACTTTTTGCCTCTTTTTATGACTTAAGTATCTTATTTCATTTGCCTGTTTTGTGAACTGCTGTTTCCAGTGAATTTCTCCTGTGGTGGATCAATAAAGCTCTTATCTTATCTAACCTGGTTATAAACATGTCAAATACACATACTCGTGACCTATGATACTTTTATGTACTTTATATTTTTGTTGGTACTTTAAGTATATTTTTCTGCTAATACGTTTCTGTTCATACTGCATTTTTATACAGTAGTACTTTTACTTTTACTAAAGTTAAACTTCTGGCTATTTCTTCCACCTTTGCTTTTGAAAAGTAACTAACTAAAGCTAAATGTAGTGGAGTAAAACGTACTACATTAGAGAGTAACTAAAGTAGAGAGAGTAACTTAAAATAGAGAGTAACTTAAAATGGAAATACTCAAGTAAAGTACATCTAAATTGTGGACTATTTAAGTATGTCTAAGTATTTGAGTAAATGTACTTAGTTACTTTCCACCTGTAATAAAGGTCAATATTGATCTCTCATTAACGTGTTTGTTCATTCAGGTGTTTGTTTGGTGGCTGATCAGGTAATTATCTGCTTACGTAATCATTTTAAGGAGGTTTCAGACCGGGAGCAGACAAACTTCACTGGACCCGCCCCCAGCAGCTCTGATTGGCCAGTCGAGGAGGTAAATAAAGATCCCCGCCCTCCTATTGGCCGGAGCTCGCTCCTTTTCCGCAGTTGTTTTCTCACATGAGAGCAGCTTGTCTCGGCCGCAGGAGCAGATTTCAGCGCCGGAGCTTGAGGTTTAGAAAAGAGAGTGAACAGAGCAACAATGAAGTTCGTCAGGTTTATCATGAAAAACGCTGCTTTGGCCAGTGTTCCCAAACACATCGAGCATTTCTCTAAATTCTCTCCCTCCCCGCTCTCCATGAAGCAGTTTCTGGATTTCGGTGAGTATCGATCCCCTTCACATGGCTGATCTGTGGTCGGACAACAGGGCTGGTCGAGCTCAGTGAGTGTGATGAGAGCAGCTGTGCAGCCTGCTGACACTGTGTCCATGCATGTGTGTGTGGTGAGCCCTGAGCTGTGTGGAGCTCTGCAGCAGCATAGTGTTCATCGTGCAGAGTGTTGCATCAGATCTGGAGCAGGCTGCTCTGTCTGGGCCTGCCCTGGGAGCCTCCTGCTAGTTTTCAGTCAGTCTGTCAGCTTGCACATTAACCTTCATGCAAAGTGTGCTGAGGGATCCAAACATTCACTGACACACGTTTGCTTGGAAGACATGAAATATTAACAATGTAAATATCCAGATTTTAATGACACTTAATATCAGGGCTTGATCTAATGAAACCTTTAATGAATGAGACAGTAATCAGCCTGACATCACTCAAGTATGAAAAGGGCTTTTGGTCAAAAACATGTCAAACACTCACATTTGTACATACAGTACTTTTATGTATGTTTTGCGTACTGTATTTTTTTTCTAACGTAAACACTTTTGTATTCATACTGTAGTTTTATATTGTTGTATTTCTACTTTTACCTTTACTTCTGGATATTTCTTTAACCACTGCTTCTGAAAAGTAAATAGTAACTAAAGCTGAAGCTGTCAGGTAACTGTAGAGGAGTAAAAAGTACATTTCCCTCTGAAGTATAGTACAGTAGAAGTACAGAGTAACTTAAACTGGAAATACTCAAGTAAAGTACAAGTACATCAAAAGTGTAGGCAACATCTGTAAATATCCACTTTATAATGAAACTTATTATTCGGACTTGAGGTCTTTTTCGATTCATCTGCCGATTATTTTTTCAATTATTTACATGTCATAAAATATTCAGAACTCCCAGATTTTTAGAGCCAATTCAAATAACTTGTTTCATCCAACCAACAGTCCAGAACTCAGAGTGCTCCACTTCTGTTTACTGGTCTAACAACAACAACAAATGATCATTTTCATAACTGATTCATTTCCTCTATGAATGTGTTATTCAAAGAAAACTCAAAAGAATGTCCATCAGAGTTTCTAACCATCAGCTGAAAACCCAAATTTATTACTGTACTAAAATGTCAAGCAGCTGGAAAACAGTGTTTCTTTGACATTTTTGCTTGAAAAATAATTAAAACGATTCACTTTCGGTTCAACAGTTCACTTTCTGCCAGTCATGTGATTTATAAATGACTAATGACAGTTTTTTTTTCCTGTGTTGGTTCAGGCTCGAACAACGCCTGCGAGAAGACATCCTTTGTCTTCCTGAGACAGGAGCTGCCTGTAAGACTCTCAAACATCATGAAGGAAATTAACCTGTTGCCTGACAAACTGCTGAAGACCTCGTCTGTGCAGATGGTGCAGAGCTGGTGAGTCAAACCGGGAAAGTGGATTCATGTATTGTCATGAAAATTAGCTCATGTCAACATCAGCTGTGGCTTCAGTTTTCTTTCGATTCAACAGAAACACCTAGGACAGTTTTTTTTGTTTCAGCCTCTGTGGTAACTCATTAAAACCATATTTG
>JBBMOC010000850.1:0-18381 GCA_037975185.1 Centropyge bicolor | reverse complement strand
GGTGCCCAGGGGGGGCCACTGCCCCTCAGACCCCACATCAGTATCTGTGTCAGAGCAATAGATTTCCATTCATAAAGTGTGTTCAGGCCTGCAGCAGGGGCCCAGTTAAGGTTTCATGAGACAGTAGTAAACAACAAACTGCCATCTGGACTAACACGAGGACTGAAGCTTCAATGAGCTGTCAGCTCCTTTCAAAGAGCAAAATCTGAGAAAAAAAACTCAAACTTTACAGGCTCATTTATTTTCTCCATGTGGGAAAAGAAAGCCTCTGAGCATCAGCGTCATGATGCGTGTTAGAGTCGGACAATATGGGGGGTGTAGTGTATTATACCATGAGACCATCCGTCAAAGTGTCGGAGCCAAAAACCTGACTCTCATCTGTTCACAGCGAAACACGACACGCGTGTCTGCGGCTGCAGCTCCAATCAACGCGACATGTGAAATCTCTTCCCACCCACTCCGCATCGTCAACATTTGATAACTGTTAACAATCCAGCAATTATCAAATGTCAACAATCCAGTGTGGCAGGAAGAAGATTTCCGATGTGTTGTTATGACAGGACGCGTCAACAAGCATGAAAACGGACCTGATGAGAGCGGATTCTCTTCTGAGTCTTCCAGAGAGAAGCAGCTCCGGCGGCTGATAAAATCTCTTAATTCACAACAGCGCTGCAGCCGGCTTTGATACAGAACATTCAAACCACAGTGTCTTGACTGTAGGGATGAGCGAGTACACCAATATCTGTATCTGTATCTGTTTAACCATCTACATTATCTGTATCTGTACTCGGAGTGGGCGGGGCCTAACCCGGAAGTGAGTGCAGAAATGGGTGGGGCTTAAAACGGTACATTATTTTAAGTCTGAAATTGATATGGATTAATCAGAAGTTGCTAATCTTCTGTATTCAAAGCCTATATACAGTATATCTCCATAATATTTATAATATTATTTTCATGAACTACAGAGAGAAAGTGTCAGATACTGCATGCAGCCATATACAATAAAAATATTAATATAGGCTACTTTGTGTGTTCAGCTATATGTGTGTGTGTGTGTGTAAATGGTCTGTAAGACTGTTTATTTTTTAATGATCTGTGTGAACTTCATGATTCATGCAAACATCCAGTGATGCAAACAGGGAAATAATATGTCAGCCTTGTTCACTTCTTCTCAAAAGCACCGCGTTCAGTACGAGCAAGGTTTTTCAACTGACTTCATATCACCAGCCAAACTAAGAGCAAGCAGACGGTAAAAAAATAAATAAATAAAAAAATCCGACCTGAGCGGAAGCATTGACCGACGCGACGCAAGCCGTTTTCAGCTCTGTCTTGTCAAATGGACCGTGTGTATGTTGGGAGAGACGTGTCTGTGTAGGGAGGGGCGGGCGCTGTGTGTGACTGGCCAATCACAGAGCGCGAAGACAGTCAGTTCCACAATGAGGATTTTCCTTCAGCACGAACACAGATATTGACGGATTTTACTCGTATCATAATCGTATTCATCCAAAATGCTTTATCCGTAACAGATACTCGTCTGAAACGAGTATCCGGCTCATCCCTACTTGACTGTTCTTCAAATATTCGCTTGTTAAACAGAACTTTTAAAGCAGAGTGTGACACCCATCGTTTCCAGTATCGCTCAGGATGTTTTTGTCCTCTTTCAAATGCCCTTTTTTTTATTCCCAGAGGAGAAGAAGAGATTAAAAACTGCTTGTTTGATCCAAAAATATTCAGGTTAAGTACGACAGTAACATTTCTCTCCCTCACCTGCGGCACCTTGTCCTTCTTGAAGATGAGCGTGATGCGAGCGCAGCTGTTGTCCAGGTAGCCGCTGTTGGGCTCACACTGTGTATGCAGAGGGGTGGGGGGGTCGGGCGTCGAACACACGCCCCACTGGTGGCAGGGCGGCGAGAAGCAGGTGAGGAACTGATGCTCCACGCACTCGTTACCGCCGGGACACGACGGCGGGCTGGAGTCCGGAGCAGGAGGCGGAGCCTTCGGGAGGAGGCAGGGCCGGCGACCACACCTCACCTGGAGGGATTCACTGGTTTTAACTTGTGCGTCACTCAGAAAACTGTCGGAGTGTCATGACCAAACAACTGACCTTGGAGCAGCGAACGTATCCGTTGACGCACTGGCAGGCGTTACACTCCTCCTCCCACCGGCTGCCGTGAGGAAACTGCAAACCAGCATGACGGCACGACTTCCCAAGACCGATGACTGAGAGAGGGAGAGAGGCGGAGGAGGACAGGAAGTGGTTCAGCTGTCAGTCTACTCATTGACTTCACTGATGCTCCATCAAACCTTCATGTTCATGTTCACACCAGACTCTAAACATTTATGTCCAATGCAAACAATCAAGTTTGCATTTTTTTAGGAGACAAGCCAAAATCAGTTCATTCTGTTGATGTAGCAGCAGTGTCTCATAACTTTAACCACACAAACACCAAAAACATTCTCGACTCAAATTAACTTAATTACAACTTCACTACAAACCTTCCAGCTGCCAATAATAAGATTTACACCAATTAAGTTTGATTTCATAATCATTTCAATCATAAATAAACTCCAGATCAAACACGGCAGTAAATCTTCAGATCACTGCTGCACTCACACTCTTGACAGCGCTGTCCGGCGTGTCCCGGGGGACACACACAGCGGAAGCCGTTGATCTCGTCCATGCAGGTCGAACCGTCGGCACAAGGAGACGACTGACACTCGTCTATGTCTGTCGAAGAAAAATCCACAGAGACGTCATTTTAAACCAAGCGGCAACCTCCGGCGCTGAAAAATGAAGCCAATGTGGAAGTGCAAAAAAGCTGCAGTTCCTCAAATAACCACTAGAGCAGGCTGCAGAAGGGAGTCAATTACATTTGAGCCCCATGTTAAAATGTCCGATTTTACAACAGAAAAAAACATATTTACAGCCTGGTTCAAAACATGGCTCTAGTCTCATAAGCTGTTTTTCTACTCCATGACAACTCTGGGGGGGCGAATTTTTTTATAAGGCGTTCGTTTAAAATGTACAGCATACATCATTATGCACAATTCATAGCTGTCAATCTAAGTGGCGCCACTTTGATTGACAACGAGCCACTGACGGTCTAAAGGGCGTCACCCCGGCTAATTCTAGTCACTGAGTTTGGGAAAGAGATCATCGTGGGGTTAGCCGGCTAGCAACGATATTTAGCATTTAACCTAGCTGGTTAGCCATAGCTAGTTTGATTATTTCGAATAAAGCGGCTTTTTTCAGCCAATGGCGTTCATTCGACCCGCCTCAGCTCTGCCCTCGCTCCACCTCTTTGTCCATATTTGGAGTAACCGGAGGTAGGCTACCAAGATGGCTACGCACTACGATTTGCTTCATTTTTGCTCTTCAGAAACCTATGGGTGACGTCACGGACACTACGTCCATATTTTATACAGTCTATGTTTTAAACACAGAGATTTATTCACTCCTGAGGCCTGAAGGTAACAACTATGATCTGCTATCATAGATATTTCAAATTGAAATTTTCATTGAAAGTTTCAAATTGAAAAATAACTCAGAATAAAGCAGAGAAAAGACGAGACTGATCCACAGACTGAGCCAAACAGATGAACAGCATCAGCACAGAAACGGGTTTAGGTGTATCCCACATAATACGTCAAACGTTCCAGAACCTTCTGAGCAGCTGAACAATCTGCTTCTCATCTTAATTTATACATTTCACACAGGTCTTACTTGCATTGTCGGTTTCTCCTTCAAGTCTTTCTGAAGCTTAACTTCGGCAGAGAAAAGACGGAGCTTTGAGAGATCTGAATGTTATATTCAAATATCTGCAGTGACTGATGGAATTCAGAGGATCGTGCTTCCAACAAAGGCTTCGAGAACAGGTTTGAAACGCTTCAATTGGATAACACTCTGCTCATGAAAAGGCTTTTCTCAAGAGATTTCTCCCAGAAGGCCGCGGGAGAGCGCACTGACCCGTCTGAGGAACCCGGGCTGTGACCCCGGCTCAGCGCCGGGGGGAGAGGTTAAGACCGTCTTCCTAAAAGGCTTCCTAATCTGTCGCCCTGAAACAATCGGCTCGCGCTCCCCCGCTGCGGCCTTTCACCTCCGACCCCACGCCCACCTGACCCCACCACACGCCCCCTCGGGTTCCCAGGGACTCACTGATGCGACAGTCCGGTCCGGCGAATCCCGGGGCGCACTCGCAGCGGAACCAGTTCACGCCGTCGACGCAGATGCCGCCGTTGTAGCTGCAGGAAGGAGAGAGAGAGAAACAGGTGAAGTCGGCTGAGGATCAAAGAGAAGATCAACATTCGGCTTCTATTAAAACCCTAAATCAATGCCCACAGTCGGAATCCCTTCATGGCAAACTTTGCTCGGTGATATATTTGATTCTGAGAGCTGATTTTGGGTTTGACGTCGCTGGAATGCACTTTTCAGAGAATCAGCTCGTGTCTGCTGAAACATCGTCCCTGTTGACTCATGTCGGCCATTTGACGGATTCTTTAACACAAAATCCTGCAGAAGTTCAGTGGAAATCAAAGCTTGAAGAGCATCATGTAAAGTGTGATGGTTCAGGTTCCTTCATTTTCTCATGATTCCTTAAAAGGAACAAATGCAAATGGTGATTCTCCCCGAAGTTTCATGGGAAGAGTAAATTCACTGAAACTTCCCTTTTCTGTTTGACGGTGATCTAATTTTACATCAACATTCTTAGAGAAACTCAAATATATCAGGAAGTAAAACAGAAACTAGTTTCTCTGTTTCACTACTAAAACATGACATGATGGATTCAGGAAAACGTCTTAAGTCATGACCAGTTACACAAACATCTTCGTAGGAAACTTGCAGAAACCGACACTAAAATACTTTCAGCACAAACTCTGAGCTTCAGATCAACGTTTCTTTCCCACAGGGTTCGCAGAGTCTCTGAGTGTCGGCCGGCTGAAGCTGATCCCTGATCAATGTCCAGGCTTCATATGTAAATCCCCTCTGACCACATACTGAGCCCCCCAACACCTCCACTCACAGCTACCCCCAGGTCGAGGCCGCTGAATGGAGAGGGGGGCGTCTCTTCACACTCCCCCGCCCCTCCCCCTCCTCCCGAAACCACAACCACCACTAATCCACCTGTCAGTCACTGTAGAGGAGGGTGAGGAGGGTGAGGAAGAGGGGGGGGACTTTTGTCCAGGGCAGCGTCTCTGATCCAGAGAATCTCTGCTTTTTCTCCACTCATATGTTTTCCTGCTAATTTTAGCCGATAAAATGTCAACAAATAGGTCTGGTCTTGTTTTTTACGGAGTAAAAAGTGTGACAATGTTTTTCACATTTAAAAAAAAAGCCAATGTAAAAAACAGGCCTGTGCACAGAAACACACTGATTCAAACACGGCGAGCCACAAAAACATAAAGTCACAGGTTCAGATTTCTGCACTCACACGTCCACAGACAGAAAAAACGTGGAGCACAAAATCAGACTTGCAGGATCAGAGAGAGAGGGAGGAACCCTGCTCTCAGTTAAAACCTCAGGTGGCTGGAGTTCTTCCAGTCGAGGTGAGGATCAAAGGTGCCGCGATACACAGGCACCAGAATGCAGGGCTGCAGTCCAGACCAGCTCAATCGATTCCCGAGATAAGATCAGGTGATGTTGAGTTTAACCAGCGAGTAGATGACAGAGAAAATCGAGTCATGCTCAAAACCAGAGCAGAGAAATGCTTCAAGAGCAGAACGTCTGCACTGAAAAAGGTTCAATGTTCCTCCAAAGCATGATGAGATGTTTCTGAAACCATGCAAGAAAAGTGAAGGTAACAGCTTCAATAACTGTCGGTCAAAGCAGCGCTGGACTTTCTCCATGGCGACGAAAACAATCCAGCAGAGGAAGAAAATAAAAGCATTGAATTTAGGCTGAAATTGTTCAGTGTAATGAAAAGAAGTCTTACCAGGGATGTGGATTACAGTCGTCAACATCTGCAGCAGAGAAAAGAAAGACCATCAGTCACTTTCAATTTAAGGTGCAAAAGTATAAATAATTATTAAGAGACATCCATCTTCATCCTTCACGACATGAAGCTCTAACAGACGTACTCTGCGCGCAGGTGGCTCCCTCCCAGCCGTCCTTGCAGATGCAGGTGAAGGCGTCTCCCCCTCCCACACACGTCCCCCCGTTCTCACACGGACCCGAGTCACATGTGCTGTTCTTGGCTGAAAAACAAGCAGATTCCCTTTTATGACAACGGTTTTATTTTGGCCACAACAGTCGCAACGACGTAATATCCCATCGTCTCCGTACGCTGTCATTAGCGGAGCCGTAACGGTGTAATCAGGGCCTGACCTGTGTTGCAGGTGCTGCCACCCCAGCCCGAGGGGCAGCTGCACAGGAAGGAGTCTCCGTGGTCGTAACACGTCCCGCCGTTACTGCAGGTGGTGGAGTCGCACTGGCTCTCGCCTGAACCGGGGAACACGGGAGAAAAGACTTAGTCAAACATTTGACTCTGTGCCAGCGTTCAGCTGCGATTATGCACAGTTGAGAGACGCCGTCAGAAGGTGAAACAAGCCTGCACAGAAGCCAATGAGGGCACCGTGCCTCCCAGAGAAGATTAAGACACTGAGGGAGTTAAAGAATATAAGACCTGACATGTAGGAGAACATGGAGGACAAAGACGCCATTCATCAGAGCTTCACGGGCTCTGCTTGAATTTTCACTATAACAATTAAAATAAGCTTTTTCTAAGCATCACAAACTAGTGCAGCTTTTTGAAAAATTCACTCATACAGATACGTCCTCATGTTGCTGTTTATAAAGACACAGACGTCATAATGATCTCTAACACACATGCATTCTAACTCACGCGAGTGGCAGGTCTTTCCCTTCCAGTTGTCCACACAGTTGCAGTAGAAGTCGTTGAGCAGATCGACGCACTGGCCTCCGTTCTGACAGGGGTTCCTGTTGCACTCGTTCACATCTGGAACAAAGTCGAGCAACGGTTCAGCATATTTTAGTTAGTGATTAAACAATGATTTTGTTTGGAAGCACAAACTCACACTGTTGTAAACTGTCAGATTTTGCATGTGTGCAGGAGATTTCTAAGATTGCTATGTTAAGAATTAAAACCAAATAAATCAAATGTTTCATATAGATCATCATTTGTTTAAAGCCAGTTTGAAGCTTTACACTCTAAAAAGTGGTTGAAGTTTATTTAACCAATTACATTGTCTCGGCTTTTGCACGACTCACCTCTCTAGATATTAACATAAGCACTAGTGTCGTCTGCAAATGTGCACACTGACCAATGGGAGTGACTGTATATGCCGGTATGTACTAAACAGATTTAGACTCAGTCAGCTGCTTAAGTCACCACATTTTTCCACTTGCTTTCATCTCCAAAACAAATCCTCCATTGTTGTGTCTCCAGAAGATTCTCAGACTACTGATCATTCCTCTGCCGCTGAAGGCCACTCATGGATCCCCCCTCAGGATACGTGATTCACAGGCAGCATGACTTAACAAGGCAGCTCCCTAAAACATGTAAACTGTTGCTCACGTCGACCCCAAGAAGCCAGTTCTCTCAGACACACACTGACTCACCGACGTCACACAGACTGCCCTCCCAGCCGTCTGGGCAGAAACACTGGAAAGAGTTGATCCCATCGATGCAAGTGCCTCCGTTCTTACAGGGCGACGACGCACAGTCGTTAATGTCTGCAGGAGGAGACGACAAAGATTCAGCATTTTTTCATCTTAGTCATTCCATTTCCAAAAAGCAAAACGTGCAAATAAAATCCAAATGCTTGCCAAAAAAATGTTTAGCCTTTTTTATTTTGCTTTGTTCTTGCACATATGTTCCCACATCTTGAGAAACGTATTGTTGTTTCATTTCATAGGTGAGAGTCAGCTTTTGAGAATCACAGGAAATGACTGAATTTGTTGATTTTGAGAAACATCCTGTGAAAGTACAAAAACAAAGTCATCGGATGTGAAAGAATTTTTCTGCCCAACTTTTCCTCCACATTTCCTTTTTGTGTTTTTCCCTCGGCTGTAGTCGAAACTGAGAGAGTGCTGATTAGTGAAACTGGAACCTGAATTACCGTAAGAATCATGTGGTTTCCACTGAGGGTAACTGGTGATAAATATAGTCTGTGTGTTGTGTGTCGAGCTAATGGTGACTCACTCTCGTGGCAGTAGGTGCCGGTGAATCCCGGCTCACAGGAGCAGCTGAAGTTCCCGGCGGGCAGGCTGATGCAGCGGCCGTGAGGACCGCACACGTTGGACGAGATGTGCCACACCCGCTTCTGGGTGTCGTTGGTCGCCACTGCAACGGTGCAGCTGTCAATCACTGACAGAGGAAAGAAAGAGAATGAAAAGTCTCTCACTTCACTCAAACATATCTTGAAGTCGTTGGATCCTCCAGGTGCCGGTACCTTGACACTGGTTGGTCTTGCAGTGGTCTTTGAGCTCGGAGCAGGTTTTACCCTCGTAGTCATCGGGGCAGCTGCAGTAGAAATCTCCCATCAGGCCGTGGCACTGGGCCTTGTTGTGACATGGGTTGGGGCTGCACGGGTCATTCTGCACCTACAGGTGGAAACATGGAACCAGAGGTGAGTTCTCATCAGGTGTGGACTGTCTCCACGGTGGATCTTACCGGCGGATCTCGTCCTCACCTCGCAGGTCGTTCCGGCGAAGCCCTGCGGACACTCACACATGAAGCCGTCCAGCAGGGCGTGGCAGCGGCCGCCGTTCCTGCACGGACTGCTGGCACAGCGGTTCCTCTGGACCTCGCAGTGACGACCCACGAAGCCGGCCTGGCACACGCACTGGTAGCCTCTGGCCGGCTCCTGGAACAGGAAGCAGAGGGGATCAAAAACTCACACTCACAAATGAGTCTGTTAGCATTAAAGAAAAACTTTGATACCGTGAACTGTAACACCTTCATAACATGTCATATATTTAATGACATGAAAGTGAATATTCATGTAGTTGAATTTGACAAAAGGAAACCTGTAGTTTAAGTTCAGCTAGTTGACGTTACCTGCACGTCATTAAAACCTTAATGACAGTGACTTTATTTTGTGCCTATAGATTAACATCAGAGAGGAAAAACAGCTTTTCAGGCAGTACAAGTTAATAACCAATGTTTCAAACCATATTCCCCTTGAGCGTATTCATTTCTCTCCTGACAGCTACTTTGATGATCAGCAATAATATTTTATGATGTGACAGGTGCTTTGATGATCAGCAGTGATCCTGTTCCAGCTCCATTAGTGCGTCACATCACATTAACAACATGTACGAATTCAACAATTCAACAAAGCCACGAAAATGTCTCCGCATCCCTGAGTCTTACCTTGCAGGTGCCTCCGTTTTGACACTGACCGTGGCAGCTGTTCATGTCTGAGAAGGAAACAAACAGAGGACACATCAGCTTCAGGTTCGTCCAGTTGAAAAGTGGAACAACATGCAGCTGCTACAGGGAAGTGATCCATGCCATGCCCAGATGAAAGTATGAAGACGTGCAGCACGAACATGCAAGGAGACCAAACTGCAGAAGTGAAACTAGATTTCAAGGTTTGAAACAGTTGACAGTTTTAATCAGGTCGTTCAGATGAAGGGTGTGGCAAGTAAGAACTGAGGATGAACAGAGATTTTCTCATTCTTGGTTTTCTTTCATCGCTGAAAGCTGAAAGCTGAAAGCTGAAACATGCTGCTGTTCTTTTCTGTCCATGGGTCATTCCAGAATTGGAGGACATTTTGGCTTCCAAATTCTTGAAAAATAAACCTTCCCTTCTGCTACATATTCATCAATAATAGGTAATAAACTATCAAAAGCTTGATTAGCTCAGCTTACAGATAAATGGTACAATTTTTCTCACATGATTTATTTTATGTTTACAATACTTGGTGCAACGTTACTCATATCACAGTAACAGGGTTGCAAATCCATCCTAATGTTAGCTTCTTCTCAGGAGTAGAAGCTAGCTGCTTAGCTAGCTGTTACTGCTGAGGAAGAGGACAAACTTACCTATGAAAATAAGTAAAGAAATTTTTTTTTTAAATTGTCTTATTCTGATTATAGGCATAACAGGGTTGCATGAGGTAGAGTGAGACATTCAATCAAGGCTAACTATGTTATAAAAATATGAAAAATAGAAGAGAGGACATAACTTTGCTCTACTCATTCTTTTGGAAAACTGTTTGATGATGTCAAGTCCAGCATATCATGTGATTCACTGCTTTCTTCTTCTTCTACCATGCTAAAAAGGTTATGGTAACAGGGTTGCGTGCATGTTGGGGGACACATGTTCCATGAATAATAATTATTATTTGAAATATTATGTTTATTAAAACAAATGTTCCCACAGCTACAAGAGACATCAATGAAACAAATATTACCAAAAAAGATGAAATTTAAATTTCATTTTAACTGTTTTATTTGAAATTCAATTTGGTCATTAGGGGGGAAGGGACAAGAGAAAAATGGCATTTTAGGGGGTACTCCAGACTTATTTGGTATTTTTAAAACTATTGTCAAGCATTCTTTTCTTTTAGTTTTTTTAGATTTGCTCTCAGGACAAGTAAATTTACTCAGAAACTTCATGTTTTATTATTTTGTAAGTGGATTATTTAAAATTTGATGGGTGGGACGTAAAATGTCCTCCAATTCTGGAATGACCCCCATATCGTAGATAAGTAAGTATTTGATTGTAAAATTTGAACTTGAACTTTCTCAGTATTCTTCATCTCATGAGTCATTGACATGCTGTCGAAGCCTAATGGAAGCTGAAGCTGTTCAGTGGCAATAAGACTTAGTTTTAATCTCACAATATGGACAGAAAAGGCCAGAAACATATTCAACCTTTCAGAGGGTGAAAAGAGAAGTGAGGGTTGAAGAATCTAGCGAAACAGAAACGAGCGAGCAAAGAGCGTCTGGAGTCTGAGCTACAGGCTGAAGACAGGCAGAGACTGAGGACTAACGATTCGCTGGATTGATACTGACTGATGTCACAGTTCTGGCCCACCCATCCACGAAAGCAGGCACAGTGATATCCACCAATCAAGTTTTTGCAAGAGTAAGCATTGAGGCACGGCTTCTCCGCACACTCATTAACGTCTGCAAAATGGAGACCAGAGAGAGAGAGAGAGAGAGAGAGAGAGAGAGAGAGTGAACGAGAGAGAAGCTGCTCAGAAGCCCCGTCACCAAGCGTAGCTTCCTGTCGACAACACGGTGACATCACACCAAAGACTGTCGCTGTTTCATCCACCTGATACAAAACTGGTGTTTGGGATTTCAGACACAGGCCTCTGTTGCACAAATGTCCCATAATGGCTGATACAGAATCACTTCCTCAGCAGTAACATTTGGCAGGATGCATCAGTAATGAATGGCCATGACCATCATCAGCTCAGCACCCAAACACAGTTAAACCGAACTAGATGTTGGTTTCTGGCTCCGATCTTTGCTCCCACATTTTCCTCTTTGTCCGTCCTCATGAGGAAAAATGAAGAGACTTTATTAAAATGGTTCATCTGATTTCAGAGGAGCAAATTAAAACAGGCTCATTCACAGTATTTCATGAGTTACATTCAAAGTATTTCCTTGTTCTTTCGCAACGATTACATGACTGATTGGTCCAGACTGTGTTGAACTCTGATGGGACTGGGTTCAGTTACACTGATTGGCTCCATGTTGTCAAAGGTTTCAGGATTTTTACGGGTTAACGACCGTGTTTTCTGTCGAACATGTAAAATTGCCAGAACATTTACAGGCTGAAGTTCACGTCCGACAGGGTTTCGTCTCTCCCACAACTGCTTCATCCTCACCCCTCCCTCAAGGTTAATGTCTATTGCATTCCCCGAAGGCCAACCTGCGGCATTCCAAGTGGTCAGTTTCAGAGGCAGCGATGGCCGCCCCCGCCGCGCCGCCTCGCTCACTATAAACCGCCTCGGTGCATTAATACTGCTCCCAGGAGGTGAGCGGCACCTGTTGGCTGCTGAAACCAAACACCCCCAGCCCCTTCCCAAAACCCCCCCTCCTCCTCGTCCCGCTCCCTCCCAGGTACCGGCCAGCTCCCTGAAACGGGAGGCACTCCGAGAAGAGCGGAATCCATAACCCTCCCGCGCATGTTTACAGGTTATAAAGTGTTTCCTGGCTGAAGGCGAGGGGGGCGAGGGCTCCGCCATGCCGGGGCGCCGCCGCCGTAGCGTACATACTCCCCTGTTACACCCAGTCTGGAGCCAAAGATAACCCCCCGGCAGGGTATATTTGGTCCCCAGGCTGGCAGTTGCCAGGCGGGAGGTTATTTTTAGCTTTACTCAAGTCACCTGGCTCGAGTTGCAGACGATCCTGAGCGAGCGTCTACATTATACACACACACACACACACACAGAGTCCTGCAGTAATTCTGCTGGTTCAACGACACGGCAGGATAAACAAACAGCCACACACGCCGCAACTCTGCGAGCAAATGGGATTCCTGGAGTGAATTAGATGCACCACAGGCAGGAACACGGCAGCGTCCTCATCCAACATGCAGCCACGTCGAGGAGCTTCAACATCCACAACAAACACAAACAACAAACAGAGGAACCAGCGGCTGGGGGAGACCTACCTATCTGGCAGGTCTTGCCCGTCCACTGGGGGGGGCAGAGGCACTCGAAGCCGTTCTCCATGTCGATGCAGGTTCCTCCGCGAGCGCAGGGGCTGGACGCACATTCGTCTGTGTCTGAAACACAAAGCAGACCGATGATGATGATGAGGCCGTTAACACTGTGTGAACTCAGTCAGTCTCAGACCAGTCGATCTGGTCTCATCACTGTCACCTTTAGCACAGGTGGGCCCGGACCAGCCGGCCGGACAGTGGCACTCGAAGCCTGATGGGACCTCGTGGCACGTCCCCCCGTTGGCGCAGGGGTTGGACACGCAGGCGTGTTCGGCTGGAGGGAAGGAGGAGAGGTAGGATCAATGATAGAGAACTCGGACCTGAACGTGGACCTGAACCCGATCCACTCACCGATCTCGCAGTTCTTGCCGGAGTAGCCGTCCGGACAGGCGCAGTTATACTCGTCCGGCTCTGTGTTCATGCACGTCCCTCCGTTCTTGCAGGGCCGGTTGGTCCCACAGTAGTTCAGATCTGCAGGGTGAGGGAGGTGATGTGACCTGCAGCTCTGTGTGTGTGTGAGTGTGTGTGTGTGTGTGTGTGTTCATGTAAAACCGGTAACAAATGATGCACAACTGTCTGAAACACAACAACAAGCTGCTACAGGCTTTGTTTTCCTACAGAAGTGGATTGTGGGTAACCAGGGGCACAGTGTAAAAACATATTTACAGAGAAAGTCATTTCTACTTTAGCTGCCTGCATGTTGACCAATCACAGCGTCCTCATGTGACTCATGTGACTCATGTGGTCGTAGAGCTTTAAAGAACCAAACCAGTGATTTTTAGCCCAAATGCTACAAATCAAAAATACTTCACAATAACTCCTGAAAATTATACTGCGCTGTGTCATATTTTTGACTGTACTTTCCTTCGAGGCCAACACTGGCTTCATGAGATGTACATATCCAAAAGAGCATGTCTGCCCTGCTTCATCATGTAAATATGGAGCAGGTGAGACAGGTGAAAACAGCTGCAGGTGTCTGACCTTTGTTGCAGAGCAGGCCTCCCCAGTTCTTCTCGCAGGTGCACTGCCAGGGCTCGCTGCAGGTCCCGTGGACGCAGCCGGGGTACGGCAGGCACTCGTCGCAGAGCGCCCCCTGCCAGCCGTAGTTACACCTGGACACACAGGAGGAGGATGGTCAGCTCTTACACTGCTGCTTTATTCTTCTTCTTTACTTCCTGCTTCCTTCCCTCTTTCCCTCCTTCCATGTCTACTTTCCTTTATTCCTTCCTTTCATTAGGACCCGAGCACACTGAAGTGTGAAGGCCCTGTTGTAACCTTTAGGATTTTTTTTTTCTTTTTCTTTTTAGTTTTTCTCGCCCCACTTTAAACCCAAATTGCGGGCCCTCAGCTTGAGATAAACGCAACCACGCCTAGCCAAAGTCGTCAGTCAGTTTATTAATCCAGTGTTTGCAGGGAAATAGGTGGTCCACAGCGCCCCCTATGGGCTTTAAACTGCAGCCCCCGCAGCTAGTTTGAGCTACGGGCGTTGCAAGCCCTACGAAAAAGTCTCTGAACATCAGCATCACTTCCGAACAGGAAGTTCGCAAATTAGCGTTGAACGTCACGTTTTAGCGATTTTCGCGCTACGCATTTGAACGAACTCGTCCTAGGGTTTTAATCAAATCGGCTCCAAATTCGGAGGGTGTGTACGAGACAAGTTGACGATTAAAAGTTATTAAAAGAATTTGCGTAGGTCAAAAATCGTGAATTTTTCAAAACCTCCGACATGCATGAAATTTTATGGGCATAACCCCCAGACCGAGACAGTTGCGTAGGTCAAAGGGCGTGGCCACGAGGGCCCGATCATCGCCACTTGCGGCTTTGATTTTTCCTTGCTCTCTTATCGTTTGCACCTTGTCCACTTCCTTCCTCTCTCCTTTTACTACGACCTCTTTAATTACTTGTAATCAAGTCGTTTTTCTACTGTTGCTTTTAACTCAGTGAGATAATTAAACACTTGTGCGGCGGCTGATAATCAAAGCTCACAGGGAACAGAGTTCATCGGGTGCGACGGTGGCTCGGGCGATTTTTTCGGTAAAATAAGTGCCTCTTCTTTCACAAGCACAGAGAGAACGTGTTCTTATTTACAGCTCGGGCCTGAGGGAATATCAGGCTCACAGATGCGAGTTGAACACACGCGGGGAGTTGGCCATGAAAAACAGCCACGGTTACGTCGTGATAACAAACAAGTCATTTAATACTTTTACAACGTGTGAAAACACAGAGGAGCGCTCCATGTCTGGCGGCGTGTCGGCGAAACGTCTCCCGACGACGAACACGAAGAATCCCGGAGCTGCCAAAAACACAGAGGGGACACGCTTTGAGCCATTTCAGCTGGTGTAGACAGAGAAGGTTTGTTCCTGCAGGAGACGAGTGCAGCAGGAAGGTGGAGGAAGAGCAGCCCGGCGACGACGGAGCCGAATGTCACAGCAGTAATTTGCAGGACAGAACGTCTTCATCAAGGTGAATGACACGTTTGCTGCAGCTCCTAATCTTAGGACACACAGCGCCAGGGGACATTCCTGAGTGTGTGTGTGTGTGTGTGTGTGTAACTTACAGCACATGCATCCATGTGCATTAATCTTTTATTGCTGTGAAAAAATCTTTCTTCTTCTCAAGTCAATTTTGTCCTTAAATTAGATTTTTTTTTAATCCAAAGAATCAAAGTCCATTAAAAATATTTCGACATGTTTTCAGTGGAAATAAACTTGTTTTAAGAGTTTTCTAGAATCAGGGATCTCACTGCCCTGTAATCAAGGAAAATCAAGCTTTGAGAAAATGCAGATATCTTAAATATTGCCAGGTGACTTAAGGGCTGCAGCTCTTTACTGTTTCATTCACTTTGTGTCTAAAAAATGTCAACTGTTCATCAAAAGCTGACACCTTTAAATCTCATGTTTTGTCCAATAACTGAATTCAAAAACTGGCACAAAGCAGCGAACAGTTGCATTTCTTCCCGTGTGTCATGTGTTGCGTGTCTCCGCTCTTCCCGTGTCGTGCGCTCCGTGGAGGTCAGACTTGGAATGAGCGGCGGGTTTGTGGAACGAGGGTTAGTCGTCTCGGAGGAGGGGGGGGGGCAGGGTTAGCTAATCTGTTGGTTTATGGCAGCACTCTGTTATTCCAAGGCCAGCGGTAACCTTGCCCCACCTGTCCTGTCATTTCTCCCGTCGGGGGCTATTTTAGGGAGCAGACCCTCCAGCAGCCCCCCACCCCCCCTCACTCCGGCTCACAAACACTTCAAAATGGATGCCGAGCAGCAGTTCTCTTCCCAGCAGTGGCAGAGTGAGCTGTAATGTGCTGGAGGGAAGACGAGGACGGTGACAGACTGAACCTCGGTGACTTTTAGGAACCGACCAATCAGAACGTCCGAGGACTGAAAACTGTCAGATATCAGAGTTGGCATAAAGATTTTTAGTCCTGTTTAATTAGTCTTTGATCAGTTTGTGGTTTAAATCCAGATTTGACCAGTTTTAGACTTTTGAGAACTTTGACTTCTTAAGTTTTAAAAATGCTTTTTATATGTTGCTCTAAAGAAGAAATCAGACTGTAAAACACATTGTTTTGGTGCCAGGAATCTGATGTAATTATAAACAAGAGCCATGTTAGAGACTCTGTGAGGCTTCGAGCTAAACACAAGTTTAAAATCCGGACTTTTTAAAGGTTCAATTCGTCCCAATGACAGAACATGTTTCCAGGGATCTGTGCTGGTAAATGTTGTCCCATCTTTCTTGGCACCTTTAAAACACCTGTCGTCAGCTTTGAGTCAGGGTTTATCAGAAGCTGATCATCGTAGATTCACGTCATGAAGACGGAGCCAGGATCAAGTTCTGGTCATGTCGGAACGTGCACGACAAGTTTTCCTTTCATGCACAATTTGTAAAGTGAAACGCCTTCAGCTGCAGACTCGAATCTGATATTGTTCGGGGGGTGAAGCCGGCTCGTGCACGTGCGCCCGTGTCGCCGCCGTCTGTTTCCTGCAGTGCGTGGTGTCGCCCGGCGCTGCGGTCGGCGGCGGTGCCCTGCTCACTGTCAGCGTGGACAGTCTGTCTGGCTGCAGTGTGGGAGAGCAGGGGAAATGGTTTGCAGCAGCCGCAGGCCAAGGGTGGCATTACCCACAAGCCCCGTCGCCGGGCTGCAGCCGTCCCATCAATGGAGGGGGCCGCAGGGGCCAGCCGGAGCCCAAAATATCCCGGCAGCCCGCAACCCCCGCTCCAGCGCTGCCCCTCAGACAAACCACACCCAGAGGACGGGACGGTGGGCAGAGGTAGAGGGGGCCGAGTGTGTGAGTGTGTGTGTGTGTGTGTTGAATTATTTACAGGCGAGCCTCGCGCCCAAATCCAGCGGACGGACTTAGCCCGCTGTTGCCTAGCTACATGTTTAGTAGTGTCACATGAGGGAGCGTAGGTTGTGAATGCGCTGTGTGTAAGAAACAAGATACCAAACACACATTTTTAGTTTTGCTCTGCCAGGCTGAGACGCCTTGTTTTCCAGTTCCTCTCTCTCGTTCTTTTTCTCAGTGCTTTTCTCTCTTTAACCCTTCAGTGTCCGCCTCCCTCTCTCTGTTTGTCCCAGTTTATTTCTCTCTCTTGGTTTATGATATGTTTGAACTAATAAACAAGTCCAGGTTGTTGCAACTTATATTTAAGTTTGAATCTTAAAATCTGCTCACTGGCTTTTCCTGGAGCAACAAACTTGTCCCTATATGTGATTAACTGTTTGAGCTTTAAAAAAAAAAAAACAAAAAAAAACTCCATCTGCTGCTGAAGACCATGAGATGCACTTGAAAGCTCCAAAAAAAACCTACTAAAGGGAGTTGGGTTGAGAGTGAAATGTAATTTTCCTCATCAGTAAAAGTCAAGTCAACCTGTTTGGTTTCTCTCACAGATCAAACTAATGCATTAAACTACTCATTCGATTTCCGTCCTTAAAGGAATAAATTCCAGTTCTAACAAGAACATCTCATTTGGAAACAAGCAAACACAAACCTGAGCCTGAAGCTTTCTGCAGGAACAGTGTGACAGTAAACGGAGGAAAATCTCCTGTGATGCGTTTCGTCTTCTCCTTCCTGTTGTTGTGTTTGTTATTTTATGACGTCAGGATGCTAAAACAGCTGCTACGCTAATATTTAATCACTCAGTTATTTACACTGACGATTTTAATGTGGACCCTTTAAATCGACAACAGAAAAGCTCTTCTTCCCTCCTGTTGGTGAATGTTTTGCATCGTCTCCCTCTTTCACAGCAGCGTGTGTGTGTGTGTGTGTGTGTGTGTGTGTGTGTGTGTGCCCCTGATTGCGACGAGGCTCCAAATCACATGTTGAGGCACATTCCAGGGTGTTCCTCTCTCTTCCAATCCTCCGGCCATTTCCAATGAGAGAGAAAATGTCAGCTTCATTTTCTTTTTCTTTTTTTTTTATGAGATCTTAACTGAATCAAACCTGCCTGAGTGTCAAACCTCACCTCTCACCCTGTTCACAGATACTTGCCCCTGTGTGTGTGTGTGTGTGTGTGTGTTTGGCTTTTTAAAGCTCCACTCAGTCTAAATGCACAGTTCAGTTCCACATGTAATCAAATCTAAATTTCTCCCGTTCAGCTGCTACAACAAACGCCTGCTCAGCCTTTTCTGAAACGCTCCGCTCGGCCTCTGTCTGCACTGTCCTCCTCATGTTTTCCTCCTCATGTGTTCACGGTGGATTTCAGGACAGAACCTCAGGACATAATCTACTATAGGATTCAA
>JBBMOC010000849.1:0-18387 GCA_037975185.1 Centropyge bicolor | reverse complement strand
GGGGGGGCCACTGCCCCTCAGAGCCCACATCAGTATCTGGTGCCCAGCGGGGGCCACTGCCCCTCAGACCCCACATCAGTATCTGTGTCAGAGCAATAGATTCATTTCCATTCATAAAGTGTGTTGAGGCCTGCAGCAGGGGCCCAGTTAAGGTTTCATGAGACAGTAGTAAACAACAAACTGCCATCTGGACTAACAAGAGGACTGAAGCTTCAATGAGCTGTCAGCTGCTTTCAAAGAAGAAAATCTGAGAAAAAAACAGAAACTTTACAGGCTCATTTATTTTCTCCATGTGGGAAAAGAAAGCAGAGCCTCTGAGCATCAGCGTCATGATGCGTGTTAGAGTCGGACAATATGGGGGGTGTAGTGTGTTATACCATGAGACCATCCGTCAAAGTGTCGGAGCCAAAAACCTGACTCTCATCTGTTCACAGCGAAACACGACACGCGTGTCTGCGGCCGCAGCTCCAATCAACGCGACATGTGAAATCTCTTCCCACCCACTCCGCATCGTCAACATTTGATAACTGTTAACAATCCAGCAATTATCAAATGTCAACAATCCAGTGTGGCAGGAAGAAGATTTCCGATGTGTTGTTATGACAGGACGCGTCAACAAGCATGAAAACGGACCTGATGAGAGCGGATTCTCTTCTGAGTCTCACAGAGAGAAGCAGCTCCGGCGGCTGATAAAATCTCTTAATTCACACCAGTGATGCAGCCGGCTTTGATACAGAACATTAGAACCACAGTGTCTCGACTGTAGGGATGAGCGAGTACACCACTATCTGTATCTGTATCTGTTCAACCATCTACATTATCTGTATCTGTATGTGTACTCGGAGTGGGCGGGGCCTGGGCCGGAAGTGAGTGCAGAAATGGCTGAGGCTTAAAACGGTACATTATTTTAAGTCTGAAATTGATATGGATTGATCAGAAGTTGCTAATCTACTGTATTCAAAGCCTATATACAGCATATCTCAATAATATTTATAATATTATTTTCATGAACTGCAGAGAGAAAGTGTCAGATACTGCATGCAGCCACATACAATAAAAATATTAATACAGGCTACTTTGTGTGTTCAGCTATATGTGTGTATGTGTGTAAGTGGTCTGTGAGACAGTTTATTTTTTAATGATCTGTGTGAACTTCATGATTCATGCAAACATCCAGTGATGGCAAACAGGGAAATAATATGTCAGCCTTGTTCACTGTATTCTTCTCAAAAGCACCGCGTTCAGTACGAGCAAAGTTTTTCAACTGACTTCATATCACCAGCCAAACTAAGAGCCAGCAGACGGTAAAAAAATAAATAAATAAAAAAATCCGACCTGAGCGGAAGCATTGACCGACGCGACGCGAGCCGTTTTCAGCTCTGTCTTGTCAAATGGACCGTGTGTATGTTGGGAGAGACGTGTCTGTGTAGGGAGGGGCGGGCGCTGTGTGTGACTGGCCAATCACAGAGCGCGAAGACAGTCAGTTCCACAATGAGGATTTTCCTTCAGCACGAACACAGATATTGGCGGATTTTACTCGTATCATAATCGTATTCATCCAAAATGCTTTATCCTTAACGGATACTGGTCTGAAACGAGGATCCGGCTCATCCCTACTTGACTGTTCTTCAAATATTCGCTTGTTAAACAGAACTTTTAAAGCAGAGTGTGACACCCATCGTTTCCAGTATCGCTCAGGATGTTTTTATCCTCTTTCAAATGCCCTTTTTTTTATTCCCAGAGGAGAAGAAAGGATTAAAAACTGCTTGTTTGATCCAAAAATATTCAGGTTAAGTACGACAGTAACATTTCTCTCCCTCACCTGCGGCACTTTGTCCTTCTTGAAGATGAGCGTGATGCGAGCGCAGCTGTTGTCCAGGTAGCCGCTGTTGGGCTCACACTGTGTGTGCAGAGGGGTGGGGGGGTCGGGCGTCGAACACACGCCCCACTGGTGGCAGGGCGGCGAGAAGCAGGTGAGGAACTGATGCTCCACGCACTCGTTGCCGCCGGGACACGACGGCGGGCTGGAGTCCGGAGCAGGAGGCGGAGCCTTCGGGAGGAGGCAGGGCCGGCGACCACACCTCACCTGGAGGGACACACTGGTTTTAACTTGTGCGTCACTCAGAAAACTGGCGTCAGAGCGTCATGACCAAACAACTGACCTTGGAGCAGCGAACGTATCCGTTGACGCACTGGCAGGCGTTACACTCCTCCTCCCAGCGGCTGCCGTGAGGAAACTGCAAACCAGCATGACGGCACGACTTCCCAAGACCGATGACTGAGAGAGGGAGAGAGGCGGAGAAGAACAGGAAGTGGTTCAGCTGTCAGTCTACTCATTGACTCCACTGATGCTCCATCAAACCTTCATGTTCATGTTCACACCAGACTCTAAATATTTATGTCCAATGCAAACAATCAGGTTTGCACTTTTTTAGGAGACAAGCCAAAATCAGTTTACTCTGTTGATGCAGCAGCAGTGTCTCATGACTTTAACCACACAAACACCAAAAACATTCTCGACTCAAATTAACTTAATTACAACTTCACTACAAACCTTCCAGCTGCCAATAATAAGCTTTACACCAATTAAGTTTGATTTCATAATCATTTCAATCATAAATAAACTCCAGATCAAACACGGCAGTAAATCTTCAGATCACTGCTGCACTCACACTCTTGACAGCGCTGTCCGGCGTGTCCCGGGGGACACACACAGCGGAAGCCGTTGATCTCGTCCATGCAGGTTGAACCGTCGGCACAAGGAGACGACTGACACTCGTCTATGTCTGTCGAAGAAAAAACCACAGAGACGTCATTTTAAACCAAGCGGCAACCTCCGGCGCTGAAAAATGAAGCCAATGCGGAAGTGCAAAAAAGCTGCAGTTCCTCAAATAACCACTAGAGCAGGCTGCAGAAGGGAGTCAATTACATTTGAGCCCCATGTTAAAATGTCCGATTTTACAACAGAAAAAAACATATTTACAGCCTGGTTCAAAACATGGCTCTAGTCTCATAAGCTGTTTTTCTACTCCATGACAACTCTGGGGGGGCGAATTTTTTTATAAGGCGTTCGTTTAAAATGTACAGCATACATCATTATGCACAATTCATAGCTGTCAATCTAAGTGGCGCCACTTTGATTGACAACGAGCCACTGACGGTCTAAAGGGCGTCACCCCGGCTAATTCTAGTCACTGAGTTTGGGAAAGAGATCATCGTGGGGTTAGCCGGCTAGCAACGATATTTAGCATTTAACCTAGCTGGTTAGCCATAGCTAGTTTGATTATTTCGAATAAAGCGGCTTTTTTCAGCCAATGGCGTTCATTCGACCCGCCTCAGCTCTGCCCTCGCTCCACCTCTTTGTCCATATTTGGAGTAACCGGAGGTAGGCTACCAAGATGGCTACGCACTACGATTTGCTTCATTTTTGCTCTTCAGAAACCTATGGGTGACGTCACGGACACTACGTCCATATTTTATACAGTCTATGTTTTAAACACAGAGATTTATTCACTCCTGAGGCCTGAAGGTAACAACTATGATCTGCTATCATAGATATTTCAAATTGAAATTTTCATTGAAAGTTTCAAATTGAAAAATAACTCAGAATAAAGCAGAGAAAAGACGAGACTGATCCACAGACTGAGCCAAACAGATGAACAGCATCAGCACAGAAACGGGTTTAGGTGTATCCCACATAATACGTCAAACGTTCCAGAACCTTCTGAGCAGCTGAACAATCTGCTTCTCATCTTAATTTATACATTTCACACAGGTCTTACTTGCATTGTCGGTTTCTCCTTCAAGTCTTTCTGAAGCTTAACTTCGGCAGAGAAAAGACGGAGCTTTGAGAGATCTGAATGTTATATTCAAATATCTGCAGTGACTGATGGAATTCAGAGGATCGTGCTTCCAACAAAGGCTTCGAGAACAGGTTTGAAACGCTTCAATTGGATAACACTCTGCTCATGAAAAGGCTTTTCTCAAGAGATTTCTCCCAGAAGGCCGCGGGAGAGCGCACTGACCCGTCTGAGGAACCCGGGCTGTGACCCCGGCTCAGCGCCGGGGGGAGAGGTTAAGACCGTCTTCCTAAAAGGCTTCCTAATCTGTCGCCCTGAAACAATCGGCTCGCGCTCCCCCGCTGCGGCCTTTCACCTCCGACCCCACGCCCACCTGACCCCACCACACGCCCCCTCGGGTTCCCAGGGACTCACTGATGCGACAGTCCGGTCCGGCGAATCCCGGGGCGCACTCGCAGCGGAACCAGTTCACGCCGTCGACGCAGATGCCGCCGTTGTAGCTGCAGGAAGGAGAGAGAGAGAAACAGGTGAAGTCGGCTGAGGATCAAAGAGAAGATCAACATTCGGCTTCTATTAAAACCCTAAATCAATGCCCACAGTCGGAATCCCTTCATGGCAAACTTTGCTCGGTGATATATTTGATTCTGAGAGCTGATTTTGGGTTTGACGTCGCTGGAATGCACTTTTCAGAGAATCAGCTCGTGTCTGCTGAAACATCGTCCCTGTTGACTCATGTCGGCCATTTGACGGATTCTTTAACACAAAATCCTGCAGAAGTTCAGTGGAAATCAAAGCTTGAAGAGCATCATGTAAAGTGTGATGGTTCAGGTTCCTTCATTTTCTCATGATTCCTTAAAAGGAACAAATGCAAATGGTGATTCTCCCCGAAGTTTCATGGGAAGAGTAAATTCACTGAAACTTCCCTTTTCTGTTTGACGGTGATCTAATTTTACATCAACATTCTTAGAGAAACTCAAATATATCAGGAAGTAAAACAGAAACTAGTTTCTCTGTTTCACTACTAAAACATGACATGATGGATTCAGGAAAACGTCTTAAGTCATGACCAGTTACACAAACATCTTCGTAGGAAACTTGCAGAAACCGACACTAAAATACTTTCAGCACAAACTCTGAGCTTCAGATCAACGTTTCTTTCCCACAGGGTTCGCAGAGTCTCTGAGTGTCGGCCGGCTGAAGCTGATCCCTGATCAATGTCCAGGCTTCATATGTAAATCCCCTCTGACCACATACTGAGCCCCCCAACACCTCCACTCACAGCTACCCCCAGGTCGAGGCCGCTGAATGGAGAGGGGGGCGTCTCTTCACACTCCCCCGCCCCTCCCCCTCCTCCCGAAACCACAACCACCACTAATCCACCTGTCAGTCACTGTAGAGGAGGGTGAGGAGGGTGAGGAAGAGGGGGGGGACTTTTGTCCAGGGCAGCGTCTCTGATCCAGAGAATCTCTGCTTTTTCTCCACTCATATGTTTTCCTGCTAATTTTAGCCGATAAAATGTCAACAAATAGGTCTGGTCTTGTTTTTTACGGAGTAAAAAGTGTGACAATGTTTTTCACATTTAAAAAAAAAGCCAATGTAAAAAACAGGCCTGTGCACAGAAACACACTGATTCAAACACGGCGAGCCACAAAAACATAAAGTCACAGGTTCAGATTTCTGCACTCACACGTCCACAGACAGAAAAAACGTGGAGCACAAAATCAGACTTGCAGGATCAGAGAGAGAGGGAGGAACCCTGCTCTCAGTTAAAACCTCAGGTGGCTGGAGTTCTTCCAGTCGAGGTGAGGATCAAAGGTGCCGCGATACACAGGCACCAGAATGCAGGGCTGCAGTCCAGACCAGCTCAATCGATTCCCGAGATAAGATCAGGTGATGTTGAGTTTAACCAGCGAGTAGATGACAGAGAAAATCGAGTCATGCTCAAAACCAGAGCAGAGAAATGCTTCAAGAGCAGAACGTCTGCACTGAAAAAGGTTCAATGTTCCTCCAAAGCATGATGAGATGTTTCTGAAACCATGCAAGAAAAGTGAAGGTAACAGCTTCAATAACTGTCGGTCAAAGCAGCGCTGGACTTTCTCCATGGCGACGAAAACAATCCAGCAGAGGAAGAAAATAAAAGCATTGAATTTAGGCTGAAATTGTTCAGTGTAATGAAAAGAAGTCTTACCAGGGATGTGGATTACAGTCGTCAACATCTGCAGCAGAGAAAAGAAAGACCATCAGTCACTTTCAATTTAAGGTGCAAAAGTATAAATAATTATTAAGAGACATCCATCTTCATCCTTCACGACATGAAGCTCTAACAGACGTACTCTGCGCGCAGGTGGCTCCCTCCCAGCCGTCCTTGCAGATGCAGGTGAAGGCGTCTCCCCCTCCCACACACGTCCCCCCGTTCTCACACGGACCCGAGTCACATGTGCTGTTCTTGGCTGAAAAACAAGCAGATTCCCTTTTATGACAACGGTTTTATTTTGGCCACAACAGTCGCAACGACGTAATATCCCATCGTCTCCGTACGCTGTCATTAGCGGAGCCGTAACGGTGTAATCAGGGCCTGACCTGTGTTGCAGGTGCTGCCACCCCAGCCCGAGGGGCAGCTGCACAGGAAGGAGTCTCCGTGGTCGTAACACGTCCCGCCGTTACTGCAGGTGGTGGAGTCGCACTGGCTCTCGCCTGAACCGGGGAACACGGGAGAAAAGACTTAGTCAAACATTTGACTCTGTGCCAGCGTTCAGCTGCGATTATGCACAGTTGAGAGACGCCGTCAGAAGGTGAAACAAGCCTGCACAGAAGCCAATGAGGGCACCGTGCCTCCCAGAGAAGATTAAGACACTGAGGGAGTTAAAGAATATAAGACCTGACATGTAGGAGAACATGGAGGACAAAGACGCCATTCATCAGAGCTTCACGGGCTCTGCTTGAATTTTCACTATAACAATTAAAATAAGCTTTTTCTAAGCATCACAAACTAGTGCAGCTTTTTGAAAAATTCACTCATACAGATACGTCCTCATGTTGCTGTTTATAAAGACACAGACGTCATAATGATCTCTAACACACATGCATTCTAACTCACGCGAGTGGCAGGTCTTTCCCTTCCAGTTGTCCACACAGTTGCAGTAGAAGTCGTTGAGCAGATCGACGCACTGGCCTCCGTTCTGACAGGGGTTCCTGTTGCACTCGTTCACATCTGGAACAAAGTCGAGCAACGGTTCAGCATATTTTAGTTAGTGATTAAACAATGATTTTGTTTGGAAGCACAAACTCACACTGTTGTAAACTGTCAGATTTTGCATGTGTGCAGGAGATTTCTAAGATTGCTATGTTAAGAATTAAAACCAAATAAATCAAATGTTTCATATAGATCATCATTTGTTTAAAGCCAGTTTGAAGCTTTACACTCTAAAAAGTGGTTGAAGTTTATTTAACCAATTACATTGTCTCGGCTTTTGCACGACTCACCTCTCTAGATATTAACATAAGCACTAGTGTCGTCTGCAAATGTGCACACTGACCAATGGGAGTGACTGTATATGCCGGTATGTACTAAACAGATTTAGACTCAGTCAGCTGCTTAAGTCACCACATTTTTCCACTTGCTTTCATCTCCAAAACAAATCCTCCATTGTTGTGTCTCCAGAAGATTCTCAGACTACTGATCATTCCTCTGCCGCTGAAGGCCACTCATGGATCCCCCCTCAGGATACGTGATTCACAGGCAGCATGACTTAACAAGGCAGCTCCCTAAAACATGTAAACTGTTGCTCACGTCGACCCCAAGAAGCCAGTTCTCTCAGACACACACTGACTCACCGACGTCACACAGACTGCCCTCCCAGCCGTCTGGGCAGAAACACTGGAAAGAGTTGATCCCATCGATGCAAGTGCCTCCGTTCTTACAGGGCGACGACGCACAGTCGTTAATGTCTGCAGGAGGAGACGACAAAGATTCAGCATTTTTTCATCTTAGTCATTCCATTTCCAAAAAGCAAAACGTGCAAATAAAATCCAAATGCTTGCCAAAAAAATGTTTAGCCTTTTTTATTTTGCTTTGTTCTTGCACATATGTTCCCACATCTTGAGAAACGTATTGTTGTTTCATTTCATAGGTGAGAGTCAGCTTTTGAGAATCACAGGAAATGACTGAATTTGTTGATTTTGAGAAACATCCTGTGAAAGTACAAAAACAAAGTCATCGGATGTGAAAGAATTTTTCTGCCCAACTTTTCCTCCACATTTCCTTTTTGTGTTTTTCCCTCGGCTGTAGTCGAAACTGAGAGAGTGCTGATTAGTGAAACTGGAACCTGAATTACCGTAAGAATCATGTGGTTTCCACTGAGGGTAACTGGTGATAAATATAGTCTGTGTGTTGTGTGTCGAGCTAATGGTGACTCACTCTCGTGGCAGTAGGTGCCGGTGAATCCCGGCTCACAGGAGCAGCTGAAGTTCCCGGCGGGCAGGCTGATGCAGCGGCCGTGAGGACCGCACACGTTGGACGAGATGTGCCACACCCGCTTCTGGGTGTCGTTGGTCGCCACTGCAACGGTGCAGCTGTCAATCACTGACAGAGGAAAGAAAGAGAATGAAAAGTCTCTCACTTCACTCAAACATATCTTGAAGTCGTTGGATCCTCCAGGTGCCGGTACCTTGACACTGGTTGGTCTTGCAGTGGTCTTTGAGCTCGGAGCAGGTTTTACCCTCGTAGTCATCGGGGCAGCTGCAGTAGAAATCTCCCATCAGGCCGTGGCACTGGGCCTTGTTGTGACATGGGTTGGGGCTGCACGGGTCATTCTGCACCTACAGGTGGAAACATGGAACCAGAGGTGAGTTCTCATCAGGTGTGGACTGTCTCCACGGTGGATCTTACCGGCGGATCTCGTCCTCACCTCGCAGGTCGTTCCGGCGAAGCCCTGCGGACACTCACACATGAAGCCGTCCAGCAGGGCGTGGCAGCGGCCGCCGTTCCTGCACGGACTGCTGGCACAGCGGTTCCTCTGGACCTCGCAGTGACGACCCACGAAGCCGGCCTGGCACACGCACTGGTAGCCTCTGGCCGGCTCCTGGAACAGGAAGCAGAGGGGATCAAAAACTCACACTCACAAATGAGTCTGTTAGCATTAAAGAAAAACTTTGATACCGTGAACTGTAACACCTTCATAACATGTCATATATTTAATGACATGAAAGTGAATATTCATGTAGTTGAATTTGACAAAAGGAAACCTGTAGTTTAAGTTCAGCTAGTTGACGTTACCTGCACGTCATTAAAACCTTAATGACAGTGACTTTATTTTGTGCCTATAGATTAACATCAGAGAGGAAAAACAGCTTTTCAGGCAGTACAAGTTAATAACCAATGTTTCAAACCATATTCCCCTTGAGCGTATTCATTTCTCTCCTGACAGCTACTTTGATGATCAGCAATAATATTTTATGATGTGACAGGTGCTTTGATGATCAGCAGTGATCCTGTTCCAGCTCCATTAGTGCGTCACATCACATTAACAACATGTACGAATTCAACAATTCAACAAAGCCACGAAAATGTCTCCGCATCCCTGAGTCTTACCTTGCAGGTGCCTCCGTTTTGACACTGACCGTGGCAGCTGTTCATGTCTGAGAAGGAAACAAACAGAGGACACATCAGCTTCAGGTTCGTCCAGTTGAAAAGTGGAACAACATGCAGCTGCTACAGGGAAGTGATCCATGCCATGCCCAGATGAAAGTATGAAGACGTGCAGCACGAACATGCAAGGAGACCAAACTGCAGAAGTGAAACTAGATTTCAAGGTTTGAAACAGTTGACAGTTTTAATCAGGTCGTTCAGATGAAGGGTGTGGCAAGTAAGAACTGAGGATGAACAGAGATTTTCTCATTCTTGGTTTTCTTTCATCGCTGAAAGCTGAAAGCTGAAAGCTGAAACATGCTGCTGTTCTTTTCTGTCCATGGGTCATTCCAGAATTGGAGGACATTTTGGCTTCCAAATTCTTGAAAAATAAACCTTCCCTTCTGCTACATATTCATCAATAATAGGTAATAAACTATCAAAAGCTTGATTAGCTCAGCTTACAGATAAATGGTACAATTTTTCTCACATGATTTATTTTATGTTTACAATACTTGGTGCAACGTTACTCATATCACAGTAACAGGGTTGCAAATCCATCCTAATGTTAGCTTCTTCTCAGGAGTAGAAGCTAGCTGCTTAGCTAGCTGTTACTGCTGAGGAAGAGGACAAACTTACCTATGAAAATAAGTAAAGAAAGTTTTTTAAAAATTGTCTTATTCTGATTATAGGCATAACAGGGTTGCATGAGGTAGAGTGAGACATTCAATCAAGGCTAACTATGTTATAAAAATATGAAAAATAGAAGAGAGGACATAACTTTGCTCTACTCATTCTTTTGGAAAACTGTTTGATGATGTCAAGTCCAGCATATCATGTGATTCACTGCTTTCTTCTTCTTCTACCATGCTAAAAAGGTTATGGTAACAGGGTTGCGTGCATGTTGGGGGACACATGTTCCATGAATAATAATTATTATTTGAAATATTATGTTTATTAAAACAAATGTTCCCACAGCTACAAGAGACATCAATGAAACAAATATTACCAAAAAAGATGAAATTTAAATTTCATTTTAACTGTTTTATTTGAAATTCAATTTGGTCATTAGGGGGGAAGGGACAAGAGAAAAATGGCATTTTAGGGGGTACTCCAGACTTATTTGGTATTTTTAAAACTATTTTCAAGCATTCTTTTCTTTTAGTTTTTTTAGATTTGCTCTCAGGACAAGTACATTTACTCAGAAACTGCATGTTTTATTATTTTGTATGTGGATTATTTAAAATTTGATGGGTGGGACGTAAAATGTCCTCCAATTCTGGAATGACCCCCATATCGTAGATAAGTAAGTATTTGATTGTAAAATTTGAACTTGAACTTTCTCAGTATTCTTCATCTCATGAGTCATTGACATGCTGTCGAAGCCTAATGGAAGCTGAAGCTGTTCAGTGGCAATAAGACTTAGTTTTAATCTCACAATATGGACAGAAAAGGCCAGAAACATATTCAACATTTCAGAAGGTGAAAAGAGAAGTGAGGGTTGTAGAATCTAGCGAAACAGAAACGAGCCAGCAAAGAGAGTCTGGAGTCTGAGCTACAGGCTGAAGACAGGCAGAGACTGAGGACTAACGATTCGCTGGATTGATACTGACTGATGTCACAGTTCTGGCCCACCCATCCACGAAAGCAGGCACAGTGATATCCACCAATCAAGTTTTTGCAAGAGTAAGCATTGAGGCACGGCTTCTCCGCACACTCATTAACGTCTGCAAAATGGAGACCAGAGAGAGAGAGAGAGAGAGAGAGAGAGAGAGAGAGAGAGAGAGAGTGAACGAGAGAGAAGCTGCTCAGAAGCCCCGTCACCAAGCGTAGCTTCCTGTCGACAGCACGGTGACATCACACCAAAGACTGTCGCTGTTTCATCCACCTGATACAAAACTGGTGTTTGGGATTTCAGACACAGGCCTCTGTTGCACAAATGTCCCATAATGGCTGATACAGAATCACTTCCTCAGCAGTAAAATTTGGCAGGATGCATCAGTAATGAATGGCCATGACCATCATCAGCTCAGCACCCAAACACAGTTAAACCGAACTAGATGTTGGTTTCTGGCTCCGATCTTTGCTCCCACATTTTCCTCTTTGTCCGTCCTCATGAGGAAAAATGAAGAGACTTTATTAAAATGGTTCATCTGATTTCAGGGGAGCAAATTAAAACAGGCTCATTCACAGTATTTCAGGAGTTACATTCAAAGTATTTCCTTGTTCTTTAGCAACAATTACATGACTGATTGGTCCCAGACTGTGCTGAAGTCTGATGGGACTGGGTTCAGTTACACTGATTGGCTCCATGTTGTCAAAGGTTTCAGGACTTTTACGGGTTAACGACCGTGTTTTCTGTCGAACATGTAAAATTGCCAGAACATTTACAGGCTGAAGTTCACGTCCGACAGGGTTTCGTCTCTCCCACAACTGCTTCATCCTCACCCCTCCCTCAAGGTTAATGTCTATTGCATTCCCCGAAGGCCAACCTGCGGCATTCCAAGTGGTCAGTTTCAGAGGCAGCGATGGCCGCCCCCGCCGCGCCGCCTCGCTCACTATAAACCGCCTCGGTGCATTAATACTACTCCCAGGAGGTGAGCGGCACCTGTTGGCTGCTGAAACCAAACACCCCCAGCCCCTTCCCAAAACCCCCCCTCCTCCTCCTCGTCCCGCTCCCTCCCAGGTACCGGCCAGCTCCCTGAAATGGGAGGCGCTCCGAGAAGAGCGGAATCCATAACCCTCCCGCGCATGTTTACAGGTTATAAAGTGTTTCCTGGCTGAAGGCGAGGGGGGCGCGGGCTCCGCCATGCCGGGGCGCCGCCGCCGTAGCGTACATACTCCCCTGTTACACCCAGTCTGGAGCCAAAGATAACCCCCCGGCAGGGTATATTTGGTCCCCAGGCTGGCAGTTGCCAGGCGGGAGGTTATTTTTAGCTTTACTCAAGTCACCTGGCTCGAGTTGCAGACGATCCTGAGCAAGCGTCTACATTATACACACACACACACACACACAGAGTCCTGCAGTAATTCTGCTGGTTCAACGACACGGCAGGATAAACAAACAGCCACACACGCCGCAACTCTGCGAGCAAATGGGATTCCTGGAATGAATTAGATGCACCACAGGCAGGAACACGGCGGCGTCCTCATCCAACATGCAGCCACGTCGAGGAGTTTCAACATCCACAACAAACACAAACCAGCTTCTTCAACAGAGGAACCAGGGGCTGGGGGAGGCCTACCTATCTGGCAGGTCTTGCCCGTCCACTGGGGGGGGCAGAGGCACTCGAAGCCGTTCTCCATGTCGATGCAGGTTCCTCCGCGAGCGCAGGGGCTGGACGCACATTCGTCTGTGTCTGAAACACAAAGCAGAACAATGATGAGGCCGTTATCACTGTGTGAACTCAGTCAGTCTCAGACCAGTCGATCTGGTCTCATCTCTGTCACCTTTAGCGCAGGTGGGCCCAGACCAGCCGGCCGGACAGTGGCACTCGAAGCCTGATGGGACCTCGTGGCACGTCCCCCCGTTGGCGCAGGGGTTGGACACGCAGGCGTGTTCGGCTGGAGGGAAGGAGGAGAGGTAGGATCAATGATAGAGAACTCGGACCTGAACGTGGCACAAAAACCTGGACCTGAACCCGATCCACTCACCGATCTCGCAGTTCTTGCCGGAGTAGCCGTCCGGACAGGCGCAGTTATACTCGTCCGGCTCCGTGTTCATGCACGTCCCTCCGTTCTTGCAGGGCCGGTTGGTCCCACAGTAGTTCAGATCTGCAGGGTGAGGGAGGTGATGTGACCTGCAGCTCTGTGTGTGTGTGTGTGTGTGTGTGTGTGTGTGAGTGTGTGTGAGTGTGTTCATGTAAAACCGGTAACAAATGATGCACAACTGTCTGAAACACAACAACAAGCTGCTACAGGCTTTGCTTTCTCACAGAAGTGGATTGTGGGTAACCAGGGGCACAGTGTAAAAACATATTTACAGAGAAAGTCATTTCTACTTTAGCTGCCTGCATGTTGACCAATCACAGCGTCCTCATGTGACTCATGTGGCCGAAAGCTTTAAAGAACCAAACCAGTGATTTTTAGCCCAAATGCTACAAATCAAAAATACTTCACAATAACTCCTGAAAATTATACTGCACTGTGTCATATTTTTGACTGTACTTTCCTTCGAGGCCAACACTGGCTTCATGAGATGTACATATCCAAAAGAGCATGTCTGCTCTGCTTCATCATGTAAATACGGAGCAGGTGAGACAGGTGAAAACAGCTGCAGGTGTCTGACCTTTGTTGCAGAGCAGGCCTCCCCAGTTCTTCTCGCAGGTGCACTGCCACGGCTCGCTGCAGGTCCCGTGGACGCAGCCGGGGTACGGCAGGCACTCGTCGCAGAGCGCCCCCTGCCAGCCGTAGTTACACCTGGACACACAGCAGGAGGACGGTCAGCTCTTACCCTTTTACCCTTAGGATTTTTTTTTTTCCTTTTTCTTTTTAGTTTTTCTCGCCCCACTTTAAACCCAAATTGCAGGCCCTCAGCTTGAGATAAACGCGACCGCGCCTAGCCAAAGTCGTCAGTCAGTTTATTAATCCAGTGTTTGCAGGGAAATAGGTGGTCCACAGCGCCCCCTATGGGCTTTAAACTGCAGCCCCCGCAGCTAGTTTGAGCTACGGGCCCGAAAATTGGTGTGCAGAACAAGCGTTGCAAGCCCTACGAAAAAGTCTCTGAACACCAGCGTCAATTCTGAACAGGAAGTTCGCAAATTAGCATTGAACGTCACGTTTTATCGATTTTCGCGCTACGCATTTGAACGAACTCGTCCTAGGGTTTTAATCGGATCGGCTCCAAATTCGGAGGGTGTGTACGAGACAAGTTGACGATTAAAAGTTATTAAAAGAATTTGCGTAGGTCAAAAATCATGAATTTTTCAAAACCTCTGACATGCACGAAATTTTATGGGCATAACCCCCAGACCGAGACCGTTGCGTAGGTCAAAGGGCGTGGCCATGAGGGCCCGATCATCGCCACTTGCGGCTTTAATTTTTCCTTGCTCTCTTATCGTTTGCACCTTGTCCACTTCCTTCCTCTCTCCTTTTACTACGACCTCTTTAATTACTTGTAATCAAGTCGATTTTCTACTGTTGCTTTTAACTCAGTCAGATAATTAAACACTTGTGCGGCGGCTGATAATCAAAGCTCACAGGGAACAGAGTTCATCGGGTGCGACGGTGGCTCGGGCGATTTTTTCGGTAAAATAAGTGCCTCTTCTTTCACAAGCACAGAGAGAACGTGTTCTTATTTACAGCTCGGGCCTGAGGGAATATCAGGCTCACAGATGCGAGTTGAACACACGCGGGGAGTTGGCCATGAAAAACAGCCACGGTTACGTCGTGATAACAAACAAGTCATTTAATACTTTTACAACGTGTGAAAACACAGAGGAGCGCTCCATGTCTGGCGGCGTGTCGGCGAAACGTCTCCCGACGACGAACACGAAGAATCCCGGAGCTGCCAAAAACACAGAGGGGACACGCTTTGAGCCATTTCAGCTGGTGCAGACAGAGAAGGTTTGTTCCTGCAGGAGACGAGTGGAGCAGGAAGGTGGAGGAAGAGCAGCCCGGCGACGACGGAGCCGAATGTCACAGCAGTAATTTGCAGGACAGAACGTCTTCATCAAGGTGAATGACACGTTTGCTGCAGCTCCTAATCTTAGGACACACAGCGCCAGGGGACATTCCTGAGTGTGTGTGTGTGTAACTTACAGCACATGCATCCGTGTGCATTAATCTTTTATTGCTGTGAAAAAATCTCTTTCTTCTTCTCAAGTCAATTTTGTCTATAAATTAGATTTTTTTTTAATCCAAAGAATCAAAGTCCATTAAAAATATTTTGACATGTTTTCAGTGGAAATAAACTTGTTTTAAGAGTTTTCTAGAATCAGGGATCTCACTGCCCTGTGATCAAGGAAAATCAAGCTTTGAGAAAATGCAGATATCTTAAATATTGTTTAAGGGCTGCAGCTCTGTTTCATTCACTTTGTGTCTAAAAATGTCAACTGTTCATCAAAAGCTGACACCTTTAAATTTCATATTTTGTCCAATAACTGAATTCAAAAACTGGCACAAAGCAGCGAACGGTTGCATTTCTTCCCGTGTGTCATGTGTTGCGTGTCTCCGCTCTTCCCGTGTCGTGCGCTCCGTGGAGGTCAGACTTGGAATGAGCGGCGGGTTTGTGGAACGAGGGTTAGTCGTCTCGGAGGGGGGGGGCGGTGCAGGGTTAGCTAATCTGTTGGTTTATGGCAGCACTCTGTTATTCCAAGGCCAGCGGTAACCTTGCCCCACCTGTCCTGTCATTTCTCCCGTCGGGGGCTATTTTAGGGAGCAGACCCTCCAGCAGCCCCCCCCCCCCCCTCACTCCGGCTCACAAACACTTCAAAATGGATGCCGAGCAGCAGTTCTCTTCCCAGCAGTGGCAGAGTGAGCTGTAATGTGCTGGAGGGAAGACGAGGACGGTGACAGACTGAACCTCGGTAACTTTTAGGAACCGACCAATCAGAACGTGCGAGCACTGAAAACTGTCAGATATCAGAGTTGGCATAAAGATTTATAGTCCTGTTTAATTAGTCTTTGATCAGTTTGTGGTTTAAGTCCAGATTTGACCAGTTTTAGACTTTTGAGAGCTTTGACTTCTTAAGTTTAAAAAATGCTTTTTACATGTTGCTCTAAAGAAGAAATCAGACTGTAAAACACATTGTTTTGGTGCCAGGAATCTGATGTAATTATAAACAAGAGCCATGTTAGAGACTCTGTGAGGCTTCGAGCTAAACACAAGTTTAAAATCCGGACTTTTCAAAGGTTCAATTTGTCCCAATGATAGAACATGTTTCCAGTGATCTGAGCTGGTTTCTGTCCTTGCAGACGGTAAATGTGGTCACATCTTTCTTGGCACCTTTGAAACACCTGTCGTCAGCTTTGAGTCAGGGTTTTATCAGAAGCTGATCATCACAGATTCACGTCATGAAGACGGAGCCAGGATCAAGTTCTGGTCATGTCGGAACGTGCACGACAAGTTTTCCTTTCATGCACAATTTGTAAAGTGAAACGCCTTCAGCTGCAGACTCGGCCGCGCTGACTCGAATCTGATATTGTTCGGGGGGTGAAGCCGGCTCGTGCACGTGCGCCCGTGTCGCCGCCGTCTGTTTCCTGCAGTGCGTGGTGTGGCCCGGCGCTGCGGCCGGCGGCGGTGCCCTGCTCGCTGTCAGCGTGGACAGTCTGTCTGGCTGCAGTGTGGGAGAGCAGGGGAAATGGTTTGCAGCAGCCGCAGGCCAAGGGTGGCATTACCCACAAGCCCCGTCGCCGGGCTGCAGCCGTCCCATCAATGGAGGGGGCCGCAGGGGCCAGCCGGAGCCCAAAATATCCCGGCAGCCCGCAACCCCCGCTCCAGCGCTGCCCCTCAGACAAACCACACCCAGAGGACGGGACGGTGGGCAGAGGTAGAGGGGGCCGAGTGTGTGAGTGTGTGTGTTGAATTATTTACAGGCGAGCCTCGCGCCCAAATCCAGCGGACGGACTTAGCCCGCTGTTGCCTAGCTACATGTTTAGTAGTGTCACATGAGGGAGCGTAGGTTGTGAATGCGCTGTGTGTAAGAAACAAGATACCAAACACACATTTTTAGTTTTGCTCTGCCAGGCTGAGACGCCTTGTTTTCCAGTTCCTCTCTCTCGTTCTTTTTCTCAGTGCTTTTCTCTCTTTAACCCTTCAGTGTCTGCCTCCCTCTCTCTGTTTGTCCCAGTTTATTTCTCTCTCTTGGTTTATGATATGTTTTGACTAATAAACAAGTCCAGGTTGTTGCAACTTATATTTTAGTTTGAATCTTAAAATCAGCTGAATCTGACGCCACAAACTTGACCCTATATGTGATTAACTGTTTGATCTTTAAAAAAAAAAAAAAAAAAACTCCATCTGCTGCTGAAGACCATGAGATGCACTTGAAAGCTCCAAAAAAAACCTACTAAATGGAGTTGGGTTGAGAGTGAAATGTAATTTTCCTCATCAGTAAAAGTCAAGTCAACCTGTTTGGTTTCTCTCACAGATCAAACCAATGCAGAAGCGACTCCTTCTGCATTGAACTACTCATTCGACTTCCGTCCTTAAAGGAAATTCCAGTTCTAACAAGAACATCTCATTTGGAAACAAGCAAACACAAACCTGAGCCTGAAGCTTTCTGCAGGAACAGTGTGACAGTAAACGGAGGAAAATCTCCTGTGATGCGTTTCGTCTTCTCCTTCCTGTTGTTGTGTTTGTTATTTTATGACGTCAGGATGCTAAAACAGCTGCTACGCTAATATTTAATCACTCAGTTATTTACACTGACGATTTTAATGTGGACCCTTTAAATCGACAACAGAAAAGCTCTTCTTCCCTCCTGTTGGTGAATGTTTTGCATCGTCTCCCTCTTTCACAGCAGCGTGTGTGTGTGTGTGTGTGTGTGTGTGTGTGTGTGTGTGTGCCCCTGATTGCGACGAGGCTCCAAATCACATGTTGAGGCACATTCCAGGGTGTTCCTCTCTCTTCCAATCCTCCGGCCATTTCCAATGAGAGAGAAAATGTCAGCTTCATTTTCTTTTTCTTTTTTTCTTTTATGAGATCTTAACTGAATCAAACCTGCCTGAGTGTCAAACCTCACCTCTCACCCTGTTCACAGATACTTGCCCCTGTGTGTGTGTGTTTGTGTGTGTGTTTGGCTTTTTAAAGCTCCACTCAGTCTAAATGCACAGTTCAGTTCCACATGTAATCAAATCTAAATTTCTCCCGTTCAGCTGCTACAACAAACGCCTGCTCAGCCTTTTCTGAAACGCTCCGCTCGGCCTCTGTCTGCACTGTCCTCCTCATGTTTTCCTCCTCATGTGTTCACGCTGGATTTCAGGACAGAACCTCAGGACATAATCTACTATAGGATTCAA
>JBBMOC010000848.1:0-10299 GCA_037975185.1 Centropyge bicolor | reverse complement strand
GCTAGTTGTCAATCAAAGTGGCACCACTTAGATTGACAGCTATGAATTGTGCATAATGATGTATGCTGTATATTTTAAACGAACGCCTTATAAAAAAATTCGCCCCCCCCATGGAGTTGTCATGGAGTAGAAAAACAGCTTATGAGACTAGAGCCATGTTTTGAACCAGGCTGTAAATATGTTTTTTTCTGTCGTAAAATCGGACATTTTAACATGGGGCTCAAATGTAATTGACTCCCTTCTGCAGCCTGCTCTAGTGGTTATTCGAGGAACTGCAGCTTTTTTGCACTTCCGCATTGGCTTCATTTTTCAGCGGCGGAGGTTGCCGCTTGACAGCAACACAGGAGACGTCAGACTTTAAGATGGGACGCCGCTGTTTGTTTCCTGTTTCCAACTGACAGTCAACATTGGTTTGATTTTAAAACCACAGTCGTTTCATGATCTCAACCATGTGTTTCTGACTGTAACCACGATGCTGCTCCTCTCACCTGAGCAAAGCAGCCATTTCAACCCAAACCTCAATGTTTCTCTGAACTTCACCAGGTTGTTTTTGAGCTTGAAACTAACCAAACCTTAACCACAGCGCTGTCACATCACGGAACACATCCACTCTGACTCGACTCGGAACAGAGCAGTAAAAGGCTCCACCGTTCACCCAGTTCACCTCGAGCAGCCTCAAAGCTGAAACTCAGCACATTCACCTCAGAGTCGCTTCGAATCAAACGTGTGCGAGTCAAAACGAAGGAAAGAGAAAATGCATCACAAATATACTGCAGCTCCCGCCGACCGTGAATTCTTCCGATATGTCAATGGTTCCCAGCCAAAGTTAGTCAGGAGTGAAAAACCCACAGTGATTCAGTGTTCATTAAAATTCATGTGGAGGTGACAAAGTTTTAAACAGCACCACTGTTTTATGTAATATATTGATACAGCTGGAGCTGAGGGTGTAAATCACTGAGCGTCCTGGATCCCTGCCACCGCACTCCATCCTCCGTCTGACAGAGACAAACCCACAGCTCGCTGCTTTACGGCCTCTGCACTCGGCTGATTGACGTTTCATTGAGATATTTAGGCTCAGCTACAAATGTATGATCGAGACTCATAACGAGTTATGTAGGAATGTTACAGTTTGAGGCGTCGACTCTGACGACAAATCAAAGCCTGAGCGAGTCGACTTTACGATGTGTTAGTGGGAGATCTGGGCTCTGATGGAAGCGTCTCCAGTAGAAATGTCACTTAAATGACAAGTCTGCTGATTTTCTATACTTTTTATTATTGTCTACAAATTCCATCGAAAGGCCAAAAGCATCAATAAACTGACTCCATTAAAGGTTTGTGTATCCAAAGGCTGATAGATCCTGTTCCTCTGGTCCAAAGAGCTCTGCTGTCCAAACTCTATTAAAACTTGAGGCACACAGTTGCATTTCTTGTTCCTTCATTAGCATTAAAAAAAAAGTTTTCTAATACGAGGAAACATGTTTTGCATATGTGCTTCCATTTTGAGATTAAGCAAATAAATCCTGTTTGGTGCCTAATTTAGGAGGAAGTCTCACACACAACTGCGAGATTAAAGGTCACCAGTGAGGTCAAAGGTTAAAGGCGACTTAACGTTGAAGCAAATTCAAGCAGCACATGAGCGAGAGGACACGTGTATCAGAAACACAGCACTGAGACAGACAGAGGGTTTCACAAACACTCAGCTTCGAAGGAACATTTAAGGGTCATTCCAGAATGGAGGACATTTTACGTCCCACCCATCAAATTTTAAATAATCCACATACAAAATAATAAAACATGCAGTTTCTGAGTAAATTTACTTGTCCTGAGAGCAAATCTAAAAAAACCAAAAGAAAAGAATGCTTGAAAATAGTTTTAAAAATACCAAATAAGTCTGGAGTACCCCCTAAAATGCCATTTTTCTCTTGTCCCTTCCCCCTAATGACCAAATTGTTTGAATTCAAATAACAATAATAACAGTTAAAATGAAATTTAAATTTCATTTTTTTTTGGTATTATTTGTTTCATTGCTGTCTCTTGTAGCTGTGGGAACATTTGTTTTAATAAAAATAATATTTCAAATAATAATTATTATTCATGGAACATGTGTCCCCCAACATGCACGCAACCCTGTGACCATAACCTTTTTAGCATGGTAGAAGAAGAAGAAAGCAGTGAATCACATGATATGCTGGACTTGACATCATCAAACAGTTTTCCAAAAGAATGAGTAGAGCAAAGTTATGTCTTCTCTTCTGTTTTTCATATTTTTATAACATAGTTAGCCTTGATTGAATGTCTCACTCTACCTCATGCAACCATGTTATGCCTTTTTATCAGAATAAGACAATTTTTTTAAAAAAAAATTCTTTACTTATTTTCATAGGTAAGTTTGTCCTCTTCCTCAGCAGTAACAGCTAGCTAAGCAGCTAGCTTCTAATCCGGAGAGAAAGCTAACATTAGGATGGATTTGCAACCCTGTTACTGTGATATGAGCAACGTTGCACCAAGTATTGTAAACACCAAATAAATCATGTGAGAAAAATTGTACCACTTATCTGTAAGCTGAGCTAATCAAGCTTTTGATAGTTTATTACCTATTATTGATGAATATGTAGCAGAAGTGAAGGTTTATTTTTCAAGAATTTGGAAGCCAAAATGTCCTCCAATTCTGGAATGACCCTTAACTTGTGTTTTGAGGTGGAAGGAGAACTATACACATGTCTTTGTTGATGCTGTGGGATTTCTGGCAGAGAGTCAGTTTCCCCTCAGAGGGAGCCTTGATCGGTTTCAGGACATGACGGACAGCCATGACAGGCTCTTCCTCTGGTAAATGACACAATCAAAAAAAGACCCTGAGCTCGTCGAAGTAATGAAGCGTATCCTGCAGAACATGAGCTGCACCAGTCCGGACATTCAGAACGACCTCGCCTGAACAACGGAGTGATCAGGCTCGTGGAGGTGGACGGGACAGAAACACTGGAACTCCCTCTCTGTGTATGAAGCGCAGCAGCAGAGCGTCTCACCGGAGCTGCAGCCGACGTCTGAGACGCCTAAACACTGACAGACGTAATAATCGGAGAGCTGACAACAACTGGAATTGACACATCAGAACCATGACGTCAGGTGTAGGACGGGGCCCCGGTGATGGCTGCAGCCAGGCGTGACGGCGCGAGGAAGGTGTTGCAAAAGACGCTGAACACGGAAATCAACTCTGTGCATTGATTTATTTGACGTTTTTGGGTCCCTGTGCAAATGTGTCTGTAGAAAACTGGGACGTCTTGATCAAAGGTGGACGGGACATTTAGCCACTGTGTCTGTGATTCTATGGTCCTGTGGTCATGTGATCACTAACTGATCGAATCGGACTGTGTGGTTTGCCAAACAGTTTATTTCCACTGAAACAGAAAAGGAGGCAAAAAAGAGATGGACAACAGAAAAAAGCTTGGATTAACACTGTGAAAATTCATTCAGGACTGAGGAACGTCTTCATCGACCACCGTTGGTCCATGGTCCTGGTCTTAGCAAGAGAAACTCAGGACAAATTGTATACGTATTTAAACTCAGGCTTGTTATGTTATTTTTGAAATGAAGCAGCTTTTGCTTTAGCAGCCGTCTTGGTTTTGTTCATTAAGTTTGAATTAGAAAGCGTGTTGTGTTGTGTTGTGATTCGCTCTGATGCACTGAGGGAATCATTTTTCTGATAACAGTGTTTTTGTTTAGCTTCATCTTAACATCAGGACTTCTCTTGTTAAATAGCGATATTGACGTTTTTTCACTCTGTAAAAGTGCACATTTCCAGCCACATTCAAAGTTCGGTTCCTCTGTGACTGGCCTGTTATTCAATTAGCTCTGATACCTGACAACAACACCAACAAACACTGCACCAGATGTGTGTATTAATCTGCAGCTGACAAATGTGCTATTTACTCCTGATGGTTGAAAACTGCATCCACTTGCTGTTTTAGGAAATTACTGAACTGTTTCTAAAAAAAATGAAACCATATTTTTGTGACTTGTTTTCAAGGTTCTTCTGTTGGAACCAATGTGCTTGCGGGCTGACAGGAGGAAGACAACAGAAAGCGCCGAGAGCCGATCTAACACGTTGCCACTTTTGATCTGTTCATAGGATTTGTTGACAATAAGAAAAATATAGGACAGCAACATCCTTCACTTTTCACAATGGTGGACGGCTATGAAAGGAAGGGAAAGAAAGAGGAAGTAACTGATGGGGAAAAAAAGGTTTCAGAGGACAATGATGTAAATCAAACTGTTTTGAGTTTGAAAATATCACATGAAAAATCTCATCCTAATTATAATCACATACTCAAACCAAGCGGCAACCTCCGCCGCTGAAAAATGAAGCCAATGTGGAAGTGCAAAAAAGCTGCAGTTCCTCGAATAACCGCTAGAGCAGGCTGCAGAAGGGAGTCAATTACATTTGAGCCCCATGTTAAAATATCCGATTTTACGACAGAAAAAAACATATTTACAGCCTGGTTCAAAACATGGCTCTAGTCTCATAAGCTGTTTTTCTACTCCATGACAACTCTGGGGGGGGGGCGAATTTTTTTATAAGTATTTTATAAGTTTTTTTATAAGTGGCGCCACTTTGATTGACAACTAGCCACTGACGGTCTAAAGGGCGACACCCCGGCTAATTCTAGTCACTGAGTTTGGGAAAGAGATCGTCGTGGGGTTAGCCGGCGAGCAACGATATTTAGCATTTAACCTAGCTGGTTAGCCGTAGCTAGTTTGATTATTTCGAATGAAGCGGCTTTTTTCAGCCAATGGCGTTCATTCGACCCGCCTCAGCTCCGCCCTCGCTCCACCTCTTTGTCCATATTTGGAGTAAGCGGAGGTAGGCTACCAAGATGGCTACGCACTACGATTTGCTTCATTTTTGCTCTTCAGAAACCTATGGGTGACGTCACGGACACTACGTCCATATTTTATACAGTCTATGACTCAAACATGACTCAGATTCAGACAGGAAGCTGTGTGTGTCTGTATGTGTAAATCTTAGTGCCAGACACAGCGACTGTATGCATGACTCCAGTGTGGAGAGATGAGTCAGGTAAAGGTGAAAGAGTGGGAGTAAAGAGCTCTGGGAAGAGGGGGGGAAAAATAGGCAGATCCAAGTGTGAAGTACGAAGATAAGCCGCCATTATAGCACATTCATGTCTGTAGAGATGGATTGATAGAAGCTGAGGGAAAGTGATGGAGGTGTGGATGGACGCACGGCTGGATGGATGGACAGGAAATGAAATTTATAATCTGAGTGAAGACGTCTCCCGGCCTGACAGCAGCAGATATATAATCTAGTGTGCCAGGTGGAGACGGATGAGCGGAGCCGGAGAGGGTGAGACAGCAGGTAATATAAAGGGAGACATGACGGCGTCCCTGAAGTCGAGATTTCTTAAAATGAAAAAGAAGTGCGTGTTGGTGCCGAACAGAGCGAGGGGAAGGATGAGGGCGCAGGTGTGTGTGTGGAGGTGAATGCCTTCCTCATTGTAGCTGGTGAGTGTGTGTGCGTGCTCGAGCACGTCCAGGTTAAACTGACAGATGGAGACTGATGAAAAGAAGATGATGTCGGGAGCGAGAGGTGAGGAGAGGAGGAGAGAGTGATGAGACAGATGTGACAGGAGAGAGAGAGAGAGAGAGAGAGAGAGCAGGAGAAAATATTCTTTGTTTGCCTCTCTCTCTCTCCTCCCTCGTCTCTATTAAGAGTCGACGAAGAGGTCGAGCAAACAAACCAGAGGCTGTTTTAAATACCACACGCGTGTCAAAGACGGCCGATCGATTCCCGAGCAGAGGTGCACACGGCAACGCTCCTCTTCATCCTGCCGCTGAGTGAACGAGCAAAGAAATGATTAAAACTCAGATTCACTATAGGTTCACGCACACGGAGACGTTTTAATTAACTATTGACAGACGGAGTATTTGATCTCTGAGAGAATCTACTGTACAGATACTGGAAAACATCTTTCTATCACACAAAGCATGAAGAGAAACTCACGACCCAGGCTCCTAATCATTCTGATCAATCTCTGTCAGGAGAAAACACTTTGTACAAAACTGGATCAACCTGTTTTTCCTACAATATCCTGACAACTAAAATCACTCGGTGAAGGACAGGTTGAGGTTTTTCCTCATCTGAATAGAGTCTGAAGATAAATGCTGTCGTATGTTTTTCAGACTGTGAATTCCAACTTTAACCCTGTAAAGCCTGAACCATGAAAAAATTGTCAGGAAATTCCAACTCTTTGAAACTGGAGCCTTTAATGGTCCTTCTGAACAAACAAACAAACAAAATGTCAAATATCAATTTCCATATATGAGTTTCAATTTTTATCATATTTTAGACATCCTCATTATTTGAGACTCAAAGTTTCATTTAATTTCATTCAACAAAAACATTAAAACAAAAATATGTAACAAATTGATCATTCTAGTTCCAAACAAGAAGATATTTTCATTTTTATTCCACTATTTATTATTATATGTTATTACTCTAATGAGAAATCCACCAACAGAGCTGGCAGGTGGAAGAGGAACACTTCATTTATTTTGCCTCATTTTGTGGTTCACAACCTTTTTATTTACACACTGATGATGTAGAAGCCTCCAACACTCATGGATCATATATGATATGTTCGGTGATATAGGATTAAATAAAATAAATATAATTCGACTAAACAATGAAAAAAGCACTTTTCCAATATTTCACACAAACCAAGATAACCAGGACTAGTTGAGTGGCCTGAAGAGAAATCCACACTGTGTTTGACATCAGGACAGATCTGCCTCCATTTATACAAATCTACGAATCCGCAGCGACTGCAGAAGACGCCTGTGTGATATGTGTGAAGATGAAACCCCATGCATTTTTTCTTTTTTTTTTTTTTTACTCTCCAAGTCTATTTATTTTCCCCCGCTGTGTGTGGTGAAGCGTAATCTCCACAGGCGGCCATTCAAATCCCATAAATCTCCTACCACTAAGTTCACAACGAACTTTTCTTTTCACTATTTCTATAATGACTAATCGAGGCTTCTCTACATTTCCTCCTGGATACTCCTCACGTCGTCGTCTTTCTCTCCACTGAACAGATCAATGGATTTGATATTTATATGATTGAGCCTGATGAAGACGCCGCGGTCGGACTGAAAGCAGATCCTGTTCTGAGACGGACGGACGGACGCTTCAACAGTAACTTTACACTGACTCCACTTTATTTTCATAAATTTCATGAACAGCCACTTTATTGCACGACCTATTGATCCTGGTCCCACTTATGGATATTTTCTCGTAGAGGCAAGTTTCTCCACACAATCAAGTAAAGAATAAACTGCTCCTCAGTTCGAGGACAACAAACTTCATTTCGCCTGAAGCGTTAATTTACTTTTTCATCAGTCACACAAACATCATTTCAACAAACACATACATAGTCTTGGTCGAGAACTTATATATTCAAACAGCTGGACAAGGACAAACCCCTGGATTCATCATCCAATATGTTCAAAATCCTGCTGAATAAAAATCGTACATCTGGTCTAGACTAGAATTCATTTTCTTTCTCTGCAGAAAATCCATTATTTCTGTCATCGAAAGCCTCAAAACTCCGTGAGAAATCTGTGACATACCCTGAATATGTCACATCCAAACTCAACCCTGACACTTAATTACAGCTCTGGACAGTGTGGAGGACGGAGGCGCTGTGAGCCAGCAGCTGAGAGTCGCAGCAGTAGAAATATTACACTGGTACTAATACTACTACTCAGTCATAGTTCTCTGCTGAAACCTGACTGAGCTGAGGGTCAAAGGTCAAACCATGACCTGCTGAAATACAGCTGAAACACATCATGACTCCTGTGCAATTGAAAAATTACCTCATAATAATGTATGTGACAAAGACATTTTGTAGTAGGAGACATTGTTGAAATACACACTCGTCCTGTATAAACACTTTATAAAGTATGTGCTGTGTGTCACTTCCAAACAAACCCACACATACAAGCAAACACAAATCCACACAGGTAAGATAAAGCACAATTTCAAATGCAACTTCACAGCAGCACAAAGATACAGATACAGTACTGCACAAGCTCTAACACACACGCACACACACACACACACACACACAGGCACACCATCATCCTCCAGTCCGCCCACGCTCTCCCCGGATCACGCTATTCATTTCATCTTTGATTCCCTTTGCGGAGACGATGAGTTGGAAACATGAAAGGGATCCAGTGAACTGAGGAGAGACCCGTTCTATCGCTCCATCTCCCTCCTCTGTCCTTCTGTCTCGCTGTCTCACTCCATTCCGCTTTATTTCTCCTCCTTTCACTGCTGCTTCTCCTGCAACTGAACCTGACCTGTTTTCTTTTCTTTCTCTCCTTCCTCATGTTTCACTCATTATCTCCTTTCCCCACCTCGGTCATTAGCCTCCTCACATCCCTACATCCACTCTCTCACTCTTCCCCGTGTATCGTCTCTTTGTCTCCCCCTCGTCCCGCCTCTCCCTCGCTCATCCTCCCTCTCTTCCTCGTCCCCCCCCACACCCCGTCCCTTGGGGATCTGGAGGATAGTGGATGTTGCCACTTGGGAATGACGAGGGCGGCGAAGCGGTGGATTAAACACTGAACGATGTGCCTGGAGACACACACACACACACACACACACACACACACACACACACACACACACACCGTCACGTCACAGTTGCTTCTGTCTCCACAATCTATTCTTAGAAACAAGAATATCCTCTTTACCTCCCTACTTTCCTTCTCTCTCTGCTTCACACACACACACACACACACACACACACACACAAAAAGCCAATATCCCCATCAACACCTGACCCCCCCCAGATTTCCCTCCTCTGCTCTGTTTCAGCCTGTCCTTCCCTCCCTTCATCTGTCTTCTCTGCTCTTATCAGAAAACTTCTTTAAGTAGCTTCAATTAAGGCCGGTTAGATTGGTGGTGGCCACGACAAACATACTGCTCATATTATGGTCTGGCAGGGTCGAGAAGGAGGTGAGGATGGAAGGAAGTGAGGAAGTAGCTTATATGTGTATAACTAAATAATGTTATAAATGTTATGCAATAATTATCTTTTAAGGGAGTGTCTACAAATTATTGAAGGGTTTCACAGACTTTCACAGTCTTTTGTGGCTCCTGTCCCAACTTGTTTGAAATCAGAATATTTACAAAAATCAATGAAACCGATGAGTCAAACATTAAACATTTTGTCCGCGTGCTGTTATGTTTTACACAGTGTCCCAGCTTTTTTGGAGAACAAGGAATTAAAATAGTTGTAAATGATGATGTCATAATGCACTGTGGGTCATAAAGGTGTGTCATGACTGCTCACTCTGCCACTAACTCCTCCTGTCATTTCACATCCAGCCACACCTTCCTGTCCTGCTGTCACCTCTGTCCACTGTCTCTGCCCACATTCTCACCTGCCTCCATTTCCCTAACCGGCGCAGCACTGTCCACACCCACCCGCGTCAACTCATTCCCTGCCCTGACTGTACGATCGAGGCTCAGAGAGATGGCAGGCTTGAACGCAGAAACACGACTCGCAGGCAGAAAGGTTACGATGAAAGTTCACTTTGCTCGAATCGGAAGAGACTCGGGTCAAACACGGGTCAAAACCAGGAAGATGGTGGAAACAGGCGAACTTGTCCGAAGAGGTTAGGCAGCGAGTCATCAGGGCGTGGATGAGGGAGAAGGTCAGGCAGGAAGAACCGGCTGGATGAAGACTGACGGGGGGAGAGGAGCTGGCAGACGTATTGACAGGGCGATGGGAGAGTGAGACACAGGTGAGTCCGAGGACGTCTGGTGGACAGGTGGAGAACGGCAGGGAGGCTTAAAAGGGATGCAGTGGCTCCAGGAGGCAGCAACGTGGATGGAAGGACGGACAGAGAGGCGTCACAACCAAGCGGCAACCTCCGCCGCTGAAAAATGAAGCCAATGCGGAAGTGCAAAAAAGCTGCAGTTCCTCGAATAACCACTAGAGCAGGCTGCAGAAGGGAGTCAATTACATTTGAGCCCCATGTTAAAATGTCCGATTTTACCACAGAAAAAAACATATTTACAGCCTGGTTCAAAACATGGCTCTAGTCTCATAAGCTGTTTTTCTACTCCATGACAACTGTGGGGGGGGCGAATTTTTTTATAAGGCGTTCGTTTAAAATATACAGCATACATCATTATGCACAATTCATAGCTGTCAATCTAAGTGGCGCCACTTTGATTGACAACTAGCCACTGACGGTCTAAAGGGCGTCACC
>JBBMOC010000847.1:0-18437 GCA_037975185.1 Centropyge bicolor | reverse complement strand
AAGTTAATATTTAACCAAAATCTCATAAAAGATGCAAGGATAGTACTTTTGGGCCTAATACCAGAGGGCATTGATGGAAGAGCAAAGAAATACCCTTTGCAAATACTGACAACAGCAGCAATTAAATGTATTACAATCAAGTGGTTAAAACCTGACCCTACTCCTTAAGACTCCAAAAAGAAACCTTTATTAAGCGATGGAGCCCTGCTGTCGCCATACTGACACAGTGAAGTGACTGAAATTCATTCACATAGTCTGCAGTCCATATACATCTACATCTTCCCACCTGACTTACCTCTTGATGCATACATGTCACTATACACACACACAATTCCCCCCATCACCTTTACCCGTTTTCTTTTACTAAATCTTTTTAATTTAATTTGTTTGTTTGATTAATATTTTGTTTGTTTCTTTATTTAGTTTCTGGCCAATATACACTTTTGTTTTACTTGCTTTGTTGGATTTCAAAATTAATAATTTCAGCATTTGGTTTGTCTTATCTTTTGGTTTGCCTTTAAACCATATAGAAACAGCTGTAAGAAACAGGAAAAAAACAAAAAACCCTGGTGATTCTGAAAATGATTGTATTATTTGCTTGAATTGAAATAAAAACTGAGTTCCAAAAAAAAAAACACATTTAATACACTACCTGCAGGAGAGTCCTCTAAGGCTGCACCAATCATGCCTGACAACCTCACTCTAACACTGTCAATAACCTATGTGATATTATCAAGACTAACGTCTCTGAAATCGACCCTCTGGCGATATTCAGCAGCGTTGAAACTAGTTATGTCACGGACACGCAACCGTGCACCGCCTGTGCTGGTAGATGGAACAGCAGGTGTTCCTTCTACAGGATTTCCTGCGCCGTGTTGACACACCATAGAGTTACTCACAGAAGTGACAGCAGCTTGTTCAGCAGAGGCCCCACTATCACACACTACCACTCCATCGCCAATAGCATCATCTGCAGCAACTGCCGCATCAGCAGGTTTAACTATTGAGGCATTACAGGCGTTGGTGGTGATAGGTGGACGCTGTGATGCTATATTATCATATGTTATTATTAACACTGGTTTCAACAACAACAACTGCAGCATTGGATGTAGTATGAGTAGCAACAGTGGGAGTAGCAGCAGCAGCAACACCAGAACCTGGACCACAAGCACGCGATGGTGATGAGGATGATGAGGATAAATGTCTGTCTCTTAACCCTTCTCTTGCATTTCGGGTCAAATGTGACCGAGTGACTTTGTTTTTAATCATAACTATTGTGTTTTTCATCCAATTGCCTCAAGGCCTTATGTTATCCTCCACACTAGGCCTCTGAACATATACAATTGATGATCACCACTTACATTGAATTTTGAGTGATTTATTCAACAGTGTACCTCCTATGATATTTCGGGTCAAAAGTGACCGCCATAAGAAATGAATGGGTATGAGTATATTATGCTCATCCTGCAGATGGAAAACATCTTCTCTCTCTCTCTCTCACACACACACACACACACACACACACATACACACACACACACACACACACACACACACTCACACACACACACACACACACACACACACACACACACACACACACACACACAACAATTTACTCCAGGTCACGGGAACCTCTCACTTTCTCGCGCTATATGATAGAATGTATCATATCTTCTCACAGGTGCAAGCTCTAAAGAAAAAAACCCCTTCTTGCACTAAATGCCCCTCCCTTTCTGTCTCTCATGCATATGTATTTGTGCCTTGCTCTCATTTGACTCATTGATGAGGTGATTTTCTGTCAGAGAGGTCACAGACTCCAGTCGTCCAATGGCGCCTTCCCTACACACCAGCCTCTGCCAGTCTGGTAAAGAGAGTGCAGAACTCTCCAGACACTCCCACAACAGCCCCCTGCCCCCTGCCAAGGTCAGAAAAGGAAGAGGTGCGAGCTCTGTGCTCCTTGAGACAGAAAAACTAGCCAGGCCTGTCAGAAGTGCCATGCCTACATCTGCAAGGAACATTCCACCACAACTGTGCATTGACAACTATGTGTTTGAATACACACACACATGCACGTATACACATGCATGCACAGACACACACAGACACACACAAACCATGTTGATGTTCTGTTGTGGTCTTTTTTTTAATATTTCTTTTTCAGTAAGTGTTCATTGATGAAAACAGTGTAAGTGTCTTCTTTTATATTCATCACAGTGAGTGCAGTCAGTGCTAAACTTGATGGGCCGACCGGTGCGTCCGGAATATATACTGACCAAACACTGGCTTGCCTGTATCAAATCTATACATCCCATACATCACTGGAACGGGAAGAATCTCAGCTACAACACTAACTAAAGCATTGCCATCTCCAGTAAACACATCCTACATGGCAAGCATTTTTATAGTATACAGTAATGTAGAGCAAACGCTATCTTTGAACTTACTCCAAAATTAGAACATGAAATTCACCCCTGGTTGCAGTCTGTCTGACACCCCTTGATTCTACTTGCTTTGACTGTTCAAATGAGATGTCAACCATCAAAATTGGATAAGGGGTTCCAGAGATATCACTATGCAAAACACACCGGTCACTTTTGACCCGGAAATGTCATGGAAGGGAGGGTACGACAAATGCAAGAGGAGGGTTAAAAACCGTGCTATTCTCTTCTCTATCCCTCAATATTTTTTTAGTGTCTGGACGACCGCATAATATTATTGTGGCGAGCCAATACATCTGCTCCAGAGGGTGTGTTAAAACGCACGTACAATGTGCTCCTGTTTTCTAAAAAAAATGCGTCTACAAGCTTATTTATTTAATAATGTTATGGATGTGTGCTGTAGCTCAATTAAGGTGCCGACGCTCTGTTTAAGTAACTGTATTTGCGTATCTATGGCTCTGTAGCATCACTTGTTAGTTTTAGCCAGCCTAATCAGGTATCGTGTCTTGGCAGACCTTTTCTGACGCTTGATCAACTTTGCCTGCTGCCTACACCTGATTTTGAGATGTTCTCTTTTGCTAGAGCAGCCGCTGAGGTGGGAGAATCAGAGGGGGAGACAGGTTCGGTAATAGGCTGTGGAGGAGGGGAAGGTGGAGGGCTGGGTCAGAAGATTCAACACACTCATCAGTAACAACACCTACTGGAGGAGATGGGGGAAGAGGGATAGGAGGAGGCTGAGGAGGGGAAGGTGGAGGCAGGGTGGAGAAGCAGCACGAGTATCAGCGACGCCGGCCTTCACAGGCGTACTTGTGGAAAATAGCTCATTGCTTACTTCGTACTGATGATGATGATGTTGTAGACTGGTGTCCAGCGATGGGAAGAGATCCTCCTCCTGCAGACTCCTCAAAGCCTCTGTAGATATTCCCTCCTGAGGAGGAGGAGGAGGCGGAGATGGCACGCGTTCCTCACCGGCAGAAGCCCTCTCACGCTGCCGGGCGGCCGCTGTTCCAACGACTTCCTCGAATGTGTCGATGAAGCACTCCTCAACAGCTGCTGGAGCCGGTTCTACACCTCCTGATCCTCGTGCGCTCCACGCTTCACTCACAGATATTCCCTGGGCCTCCAGTAACGCTGCTAATGCTGCGTGTGTTTCACACGTTGATGTCAGCTCAGACGGTTGAGCACTGATTATTAAAAATAAAAAATAACATTAACGTTATTAGTCTGTTAATATTATTAGCCCCTAATATTATTATTATTGTATAACGACGTGTCTTACGTGAGAAACCCTTGTCCTGACGGCGTAACACTCTGGAAATTTTCAGCCGGATATTCCTGCTGAATCGCCCCGGCACTGTTATAGAAAAAGAGAAACGAATGAATGTTAGCAGTATTCTTTATCCGACACACATTAGACTAATGTTCATATAAAGTAGCGTTAAAACATCTTGTCTTACGTGTTAAACCCACTAGAAATCGGCTGGAGCGATCTCAGCGGCCTGCGCTGTGCACTGTGGAGAAAGAGGAGGTAAAACAGATGTTTGCGGTGATGCAGCAAGCATTCCCTCACCATTAATGATAAATAAATATTTTTTAAAAGTCTTACGGTGTGAACTCTCTAGATGCAGAGGCTGGAGAGACTGTTGTGCGCTTTTTCAGCGAAAGTGAGCGTCTTTGTGTTGCAGATGGAAATAATAGCATTATTTAGTAACACAGTCTTTAAAATAATAATATACATTCATTAGGTCAAGATTTAAACGAAAATACATTCGTTAGGTTTAGAATTTAATAATGGTCATAATGAAAATGAGTAAAAACACACACATACTACAACATGTGATTTTAACTTACGGCTGCTGCAGCGATGTGCAGGGGCATGGTTTTCAACTCCAGATTCATCGGCAACTGCACCTAATAAACACATTTTTGTTGTTGTTTTTAGAATGGTTTTTCTGAAAAAAATAAGTATCTAGAGAGCAACTGATAGCCATTATAGTTTAGGCATGCTTACCGTTAATTGAAGCCATCATCCGCAGTAAAGCAGTAGAAAAAGGGTCCGCTGTGTTTCATGCAACCTAGCCTTTTTTTTTTCTAAAAAAAACAAACACCTGTGCATTTAATTCCTTGGGGGGTATTGATAATCCATAATCATAATTCATAACACGCATGCACGTTTCACATGCACAGACGCACGCTCAAAGCTGGTCCCTATATACTACTTATTATTGATTGATTCATTTAGTTTACAAACTGGCACAGCCCCTCAGCCTCTCTTTTAGCTTCATAGATCAGAACAAAAATTGTTGGTGGTACTTCAGCCATTATGTTCCGAAACAGTGGAGAAGTGTGATGGGATCTTAGAATATCCTTACCTTTAAACAAAAACTAAATATTAATTAATCAATCAAGATTTGGATGTAATTTGATGCTTGGAATTATTTTCATTTCAAGTCTTATTGTTATAACATTTACTTTTAACTATTTGGATTTGTTAGGCCATCTTTGTGTTGTGCTGTGTGTTGTCACTATTATGTTCTCATTTTCATATCACCGTGTGCACATGAACATAACACATGCACATTGAACTGCATTTTCTCTCTATGAAAGGTAATGTATGAATAAAGCTTTACTTATTGATTGATGTCATATTGCAAATGTAGAAGAGCCATTAAATATCTATACTGTCCTATTTGAAATGGGGGAATGTAAATAAAGGATGACCAAATAACCTCCAGGTGAATCTTCTTTGTTTTTCATCATCTTTGTTTTCTTCTTTGGAGGTACATCTGTTCTGTACATCTGAGAATAAAGAAAACTGCCTGTAAACAGCTGTTCTTATATTACTACTGCTATTATTAAAAAGTCTGATGTCAAATAATCTAATAGGTGAATATTCCATTGGAGCTGATAGTATGTCTAGTGTGATTTCAAACCAAAACTATGTGACTTTGACATTATATTCCCTTATATGTCTGAAGATTTTGTCATTGCAACCTGCACAGCAACTGAATCTTTTACTTCTCTTCTACTTTTAATATTATAATATGAGTTGGCATTCCTACAGAAAATAACATGATAAACAAAAACAACTACATTGCTACTTGGATACAGATACTACTTAAAGACATCACTACAACATACCCTGGTTCTTTTGTGTGACTGTCTGCACAGGACTGGTGGAAGGTTTAGCAGGAGGGCAAGATGGCAGCGAAGGCTGGATGACAAGGGAAGTGGAGGGCAGGATGACAGAGGTGGTTGAGGGGTCGATGGCAGAGGAGGGCTGGATGGCTGAGGCAGCGGAGAGCTGGATGGCTGAGGCAGCGGAGGGCTGGATGGCTGAGGCAGCGGAGGGCTGGATGGCTGAGGCAGTGGCAGTGGAGGGCTGGAAGGCTGAGGCAGTGGAGGGCTGCTGGTTCATCCAACCTCAATGGAACAAAAAGACAAAATGATCAGAGTAAGGTTGTTTTGTTCTGCATGCTAGCAATATTATTTGAGACATTTAAATGGATTTGCTTACTGTAAACAGATGACATTTTCTTATTAAAATATATTTTATCTAGAGTTAAAGTGTCAAGTTATGAATGCATTGTTGTACCATCAAGCTTTCCTGAATTGTTGATTAGTATAAAGCAGTGGTTTTCAAAGTTTGAGGAGCGCCTCCCCTGGGGGGCGCCAGAGGGCTTCAGGGGAGGTGCGGCAAGTGGAAAAAGTAAACCTGAAAAGAAAAAAAAGTGTAAACATCTGACAAGAGACAAGATGGATCTATTTTTAATATCTCCAGTGAGAGAGGGCACAGAGTCTGGGGCGAGCAGAAAACGGAGGAAGTATGACCCTGATTATTTAAAGTTTGGCTTTTCATGTATTGGTCCTGATGATGCTCCGCTGCCACAGAGTGTTATCTGCAAAGAGGTGCTAGCTAACCACAGTATGCCACCATGTAAACTCCGGCGTCATATTGAAACCAAGCACCAAAGTTTAACGACCAAGCCGCTATGATAAAAAAAAAAATCTGACTGATGTTGATCTGTTTATTATCTGATTTGAGGAATTGCACAAAGAGGCCGTAAAATTGAATGTATTCAAAAAGATATTAAAAAACTGTTAAAATGTTAGAAACAGATGTTAAAATGTGTTTTAAAAAGATGTTAAAACATAAAGATGTTAAAAATGTGTTTAAAAAAGATTTGTCCACACACAGAGATAAAGATGATTAAAATGTTTTAAAAATATGATTAAGAACATACAAACATGTTTAAGATGTTTACAAAAATAAAGATGTGTATAGCATTTATTGTTTAAATCCTTTTTTAAGCCTGTGTGGAACATACAAAGCGACAACAATAACAGTAATAATAATTAGGGGGGGTGAAGGGGGGGCAGCATGCTTTTGAGTTCTCTTTAGGGAGGCTCGCTATCCCACACTTTGAAAAACCCTGGTCTAAAGAATAGAGTGAGCTACATGTTGAAATTATAAATGATTGCAGATAGACAGGCTTACCAGTGACCAGCACCTCATATAAGGCCTTCATGCGGTCAAAGCACTTTGCAGCCTGAACTGTCAGCTGCCACTTCGGGTGCACAACCTGGGTATGCCAAGTGCCAGGCTTTTTTGCCTGGTTTGGCAACAAATGCCACCGCTCTGTGTCCCAGCGTGTGCAATTTTTCCAGCTAAATAACAACGACAAATTGTCATACAATCAGCCATAACTTTGTGAAATACAATTGCAGATGTTAAACACATACCAACGCAGATGCCTCATCCATGACATGAGAGGAGGTTTCGTTTTTTTTGGTTTTTCAACCAACCCTCCTTCTTGGCCTCAAAATTTAGAAGTTTTTTAGCCAGCCTTTGCTTTCTGGGCTGCACTGCCTGGCAGGACTTGCAGGTCTTCATCGCCACAGAAATCACTGCTTTGCAGTTGATGCAGGCTTTTTTCGTGGAGCCTCGTGGCATCTTGATCTGAGAATAAAAAACATGATTCTTAGTAGTGACAAGGAAATAAAAACCACACCACAATAATTTCAGTGATCAGTTTGTGTCATTTCTGGTCTCAGTCAGCCATGCTGGCACAAGGATTGGCCTGGAGACCTTGGGAATTTGCCTCACTCTCCAGGAAATAAAATATAAAGTCCAATAAAATTGTTGACATGCTAAATCTAGCTTGGATGTTGACATTGGGGCACTGCAGGAATTCAGTAAATTGCATACTGGTCATGTGCCGGACTGGGTGCTTGTGTGAGAAAAACAGAAACCTGCACATGTACATTCATGGTCTGCTTAGCTTAGTCATTTAGATTTTGTTTTTATTGGCCTTCTTATTAATTGATGCTTTATAGAATATACATGTTGTTCATTTTAGGTTTTACATGCCAGTGACAAGAGATGCAAATTAGCTACTTATTAACTATAGTTCAGTTACATTTCATTGTGCACTGCTCCATAGAATTAACAATAAAAGTAATATAAAACATGGTTCAGTGTTCTATGTGAACAACCCCAAATTCACCTTTACTATATTGATATGGTATATATCAAAAATATATTGATTTTTATATTGATTTTATAATTATAAATATAATTTTATAGTTATTGAGATAATAATTAGTCAGAAATCCAATTGATCCACATATTTAGTTAAATTGGCTGTCTTTTCAGTTTCACAGAGTAGTACCCAATTCACCAAAAACAAAGTACAAATAAAAGAGGCTCTCACGAGTAAAGGCAAAATGCAAACAAAAGGCGCTCTGACGAGGATGAACTGATCTATGATACTAAACTGAAAATCACTCAAGTGAGGAAAACACAACAGCACAATGGCAAGGCAAAGGAACAAAGAAAAGGCAAACCTGACAGTGAGTACTGCAAGACATGAGGCGTGTAAGCTTACTCAAAGAGACAAGACAAACTGGCACAGGACAGGGCAAGACGCTGACATTAAATACACGAGGTAAGGGGAAACAGGTGGAGACAATCAGGGCGGGACAGACAATCACACTGGTGGGAAACACAAGAGGAAGGGTAAGCTACCTGAAACGAGAGGAGAATGGGTTACCAAAATAAAACAGGAAGTGACGAGACAACATGGAGACAAGAATGAAAAAAGTAACTTAACACTTTCTCTTGAACATGACAATTATAAATAACTTAGGATGTCTGGGAAATTTGTCAGGTCCAGTTTGCAGCCCACAACTAGCTGGGATGTAAGCAACCACGTACAGTTTACCTCAGTGACTACGGAGGAGTAGATTTATTCTTGAAGTATGTCACCTCTAATGATTATGGTTACTACAAAGATACTATCAGAACCCTGGGATTTACAGCACGAAACACGGAAACGACAGTTGTAGGGGAACGAATGATGGCAGACAACGGCAATATATAATAATATCCGTGTTCATTTGGAAGTTCGTTATTACCTCACGTGTGCTAATTTCTTACCATTAAATCTGTCCTGAGCACGCAGGGTCGTATCAAGGACGTTGCTGGGATGCTTCGTCACCTGAACTCTGAACTCTCTGCCTCTGGGAGTCTGGGAAGGCCACCGCCCCCCCAACCACCGCTGTGCGCCCCACATTGCCTCCCCACCCCCACCCAGCAGCACGCACACACGCACTTTGGGGCCCTTTCTCATACACTTTAGTTTGACCTACAATCCCCAAATTTCTACCACATGTGGATAGGAACAGACCCTGTCACAGAAAACAATCCGAGATGTGAATTTCAAACACCTTCATACTTGCACATGTAGTTTCATTCACTTACATAATGACCTTTGTGTGATTAACATTTAGATGCATGTTTCCTGCTGATCTCAGTACAGGAAGGGTGCACTATGCTGAACACTTTTTAGAAGGTTTCTGTCATGAATGCCTGATATTCCTGTGAGTTTGGTGTTGATCAGATGAGGCCTGTAGATCTTATCAAATATGAAGTATTATCACTATAAAACTAAACAGTTCATTAAATATTAATCCTTATGACTATATGATAGTCAAATATCAGGAAATGAGGCTCTTGATGGGCTGAAATAGCAGGCCATGCCCTGTTCATTGACACCTGCTATAAAAACAGGTCTAAAGTTCTAAAGTGGGTCCTAAATGTGTGAAAAGAAGACAAGGCATAATTTTTCTTGTTCATGCTGTTAGCCTTGGCACAAGATTGGTGTCAGACACTCCTATGAAGGCGCCCCAAAGTGCTCACTTAACCCTTTGAGGCCTAGACATGAGGCCTGTTGGCCCTTTTGACCCTGTTGCTCTTTTGTTCTCATTTGGCCTCTACAGAAGATACAGACCTGAAACTTGAACTGTGAGACCTCTGAAAATTATAAAATCATAATCTGGTGGAACCATTTCATAATTTCATAAGGAAGTGGGGCTTAGAAGTTTAAAATTTTAATTTCTGGCAAAGGTATGAACACATCCCAGAAATCTCATCTTATTTGGAGAAAATTTGACCAAGTTATGATGCCTAATTTACAATCTTAGCTGGACATTGCCACACCCTATACGGGCTGCAGAAAAACCAAACCACCACAGATGTGATCCTTAGGGGGGGCAGAACAACATACTAAAAGCGCCCAAGCACTGTGCCAGAGAAACACTAACCCTAGTGAGCGACTCCTCAAAGTCTGGCCCTGGTTCCCTGGTTTTCATTTGAGCTAGAGCCACCAAACGTTACAACAATGATCAGTGACAGTAGGAGGACTGAGTCTGACATTTTCAGCTGTCTAGAAGTTACAGAGCTGAAACACAAGCCCAAAAGACTCCAGCAAATTTTTATAATGGAAGTGCATTGTCATTACTGCCATATCACTGGAAACACGTATGGGAGGGACTTAAAGCTTGGTATAGGTGTTCTAGTAACAGAGCCCTGTCACCTCAAACTCAAACTTTATTCTTTTATATAGCACTTTTCATACATACAAGTGTAACACGAAGTGCTCCTGCATTTTCGTTTTAATATTCTTGTATTCTCATCTTCCATGGACATATTTTCTTTGCTTTTACAGTTTTTGTTAAAAATGGAGCAACTGCATCCAGTGACGACTTAAGTTTGTTATTAAAATCATTTACAATAAAATCACATGGTGCAGGTAAAATCTTGGCAGGAGTGCTTTTTAAAATCTCAATAAAATTTGCAGCCGCCTCAGAGGTAAGACAGCGTTTCCTCACTGTTTACACTGAGGCCTCCTGGTGGCTAAGACTGGAATTAAAACCGGTGAGATTAAAAAACACACAGTGGTCGGACACAGCCAGGTCAACAACACCACCAACACCACTGGTGTGTCCTCTGTCGTGAGTTGGCTGTGCGTGTAGGTTAAAATCACCAGTTATTAAAACCTTGTCATGTGTGGAATGTACCGTTGATAAAAGTTCAGAAAATTCACTGATAAAGGAGAAATTGTGTTTGGGTGGTCTGTAAATAGTAATGCATAAAACAGGAGGACTGTAAGCTTGCGCTTCGCTCGTCTGCAGGATTTATTCTGCTTACCATGAGAAATACAAATAACAAAATACTCCTCATTTCAACATACATACAACATACATGTGCTAATGCAAGTTACCAATAGCAACAGACCTAGCCTAGCATAGCAGAGTATTGCAAACATCTCTACATCACTCATTTACAACAATAGTCGAGTCTAGACATTCCACATTTCCACTAACAATTCACAATACTCTCATCCCTTATCCTGGCGTAAGTACATAGATTTTAAGGAAAATTAAGCCACCTGTATATGAACACAAAGAGGCAAACAATGTAAGCTTGCGCACTTTTTAACTCTGTCTCATTTACACATTTTTAATCCTTTACATAATGATTAAAATGAATGTCCTTTGTTTTTATGCAGTTGGATATGATTGCAGCAGTCCCACCACCCCTTCCACCATTCCTGTTAAAAAATGAAACTAAAATTGGGTGGTGAAGCCTCAGTGAGAACTGCTGGAGCGTCAGTGCCGAGCCATGTTTCAGTTAAAAACAAACAATCTAATTTGTTATCTAAAATCAGATCATTAATGATAAAAGACTTATTGGCTAAAGAACAAACGTTAAAAAGTGCCATATTCAGGGTTGTCGGTGAGCTGGTTGGATGAGAGTCTCTGCTCAGAATGTTCACATGGACCAAGTTGTCACGGGACAGGCGGTTTGATGTGATGGGGCGGTGGATGTGTGGTGGTCTGTAGTGTGATATTACTGAAATATGTGAGGGTTGTAAGGTGGGTGTGGGTATGGTCTTGTGCCGTCAGTCTGTGTGGCCGGAGAGATGTCCAGAGAGGTGGCATGCAAGTTTCTTTTTACCTTTGGGGTTGAGATGGAAATTGTCCAGCCAGAATAGATGAGGTTATTTCCAGAAGATGTAGAAGTTGTTAATGAAACCATAACCACATGCTGAACAGAAGTCCGACAACCACTGATTGGCACTGTAGAGTCTGCTGAAGCTTTCCGACCCCAGTCTGAGGGACGGGATGAGGCCAGAGAAGACGCAAGCCTTCCCCAGTGACTCAATGAGTTCAGCCAGCTGCTCATAATCACTGCGGAGTTTCGATGATTGCCTCAGACGGATGTCGTTAACCCCGCAGTGCAGCAAGACCGTGTGAGCAGAGGGGTGTCTGTCGACGATGGCCAGGATGTGTCCATACAGGTCCAGGATTTTTGCACCGGGGAAGGAGTATGTGATGGAATTCTGGAGGGCGACGGATCTGACCATGGAGTCCCCGATGGAGTCCCCGATGGAGTCCCCCAAGATGTATTGTGGAGGTGGGATGTGGAGGGCAGCGCTAGCATTAGCCTTCTTAGCATTGGCGGTGCTAGCAGCCGAAGTAGCCAGAGCCGCTGGAGCCGTGAAGATAGCCGGAGAGGCCAAAGCACACGGAGCAGTGGAGCTTTTCCTCGGCCGGTTTCCCTTCTGGCGTCCCTTATGACGTGCCACAATTGAAGACTTAAAATGTCACTATAATTTCTGCTACAAAACATCTACCTCATTCATCATATTATATTTAATTTGGTCTACCAAGTCTCTGTGTTCCATACAAACACATGATTAAACAACATGCAATTTAGTTTAGTAAAGGCCATCAGTTTTACATAAGTCTAAAAAAGTAGAGACTTCCAACACAGGTGCAAGCACTATTAAATGTTTTGGGAGAGCTTATGTGAGAAGTCATATTTAAGTAACCACCTATGCATCAACATATTTTGAAGTAATGACTCATAATTCCCATCAACATGTGATTGGCCAAATCCATTCAATATAGCAATTTAAAATAGTGTAGTGCAGAAAAAAACCCACAGAATGTCAACTGCAAAGAATACATTTTTTATATTCCACAATAATCAAAGTACAATTTCAATATTGCTTTCAATAAAGGCATCACTACCACAGTCTTGGCCATCCCTGCACAGTGTGTGTTAACCATGCATCCACCTGCTGAACCATCGTAGGAAAAAGTCAGCTCAGGCTATGAAAAAGGGCAGCTAGAGGGCTCTGGAATGCCTGTATATGCATCGTCGGGTGTTAGGGTGATTGCTTTTGGGGGAGGTCAAAGTTCTTCATCAGAAGAGGAGCTACTGTCCAAATTTCCCTCTTCATTACTGGAGGAGTCATCCAGAGACAATGCTTGCAATCCCAAAACACGTTGGTATGTTGTGCGAGCGGCCCCCTGCTGAGCTTGAACTTCTGACAATCTCCTCTTCAGCAGACAGAGTAGCCCCTCACGTCCTCTCCCTGTCAATGCCTCAGTGCTGCCTGACAGTGACATAGAAGGAAAACAAATAAATGCTACAAGCTCTGGACACTCATGCAAATTGCAAAAAAATATGTTGCTTACTTTGCTGGGTGATCCCTTCAGAAAGCTGGGAGGAAAGCTCTTCAATCATTCCAACTACACTCCTCAAGTACTCCCAGTGCTGCTTAACTTCACGATCCACAATAACCTCCTCTTCTTTCAGTCTGGTCAGCAGCATTACCTTGTCGTAAACCCTTTTCTTCTTTACCATGTCATCATGACCTGGAATGCATCCCATTAAGTTTTCAGTTATCTTTCTAGAAAATTGTGTATATTTTTTCAGTGTCTTTCAACATGTGTACTCTCATAAGAATTTGGGGTTTTATATACACTGCCAACCTCCTATCACATGATGCTATCCTACTTCTTCAGAGGGACAATATTTTTATTACAATGGGACAGTGAGGCATGTATCTGCAACTCCACCTAACATATGGTCATTCACTACTCAATGGAAAAAAGGAAGTCCTTTGTCTCCCTGGCTCAGTCTCATGATGGCATCTTCTAAGGCTCTCTTTTCTGCAGCAATCTTTTTCCTTAGCTGATGTCTCCGCTTGTTGCCATCTAGATGAAACAAAAATTATTTAGTGTACGCTTACCCACTTACAGGTTAATGAACATCCATGTAAACAAGTCCAGGCTATTAAAAATGTATTTTAACTGTATTTTTTTATGCTGTTATGCATTTTTTATGTCTCACCAGTCTGATGATACAGCTGATATTTTCGCTGCTTGATGCTCAGGTACAGTCCTTCAATGGTTTTCTCCAGGTCATTTTGACTGGTTGTTCCTTGTGAGATGCATAAAATCAATTCAGACCAATATCAGTTTACAATCCAAGTCTTTTTCACTGTACTTACACAAGAACTCAGAAAAATGAGTCTTTGAATTGTCAATGAAATTACAAAGTTCTTCACAGTACCTGCAGTCCACTGCTGAACATCAGACACCCATTGCTGGACTGTGTCTTCCTGTATCGACAACTCTGCAGTCAGTGTCTTAAGGTCCTCAGATGCCTCAGAAATCCTTTGCACAATCTGTGAAAATCAATGTTGAAGTAACAAATCACTGAGCCAGATTTGAAAGAAAGAAGTCTGTGCATGATGAAAAACATTGTTCGGTCAAGGTTTTCTGCCTTCCGCTTGTTCCAGCCACTGACCTGGATGGTAAGAATGTCTGTGCGGACTTAATACACAATGCATATTAGGCAAGGGATCCAAAAACTTAGTTAGATGTGTCTAAAAAAAACAAGACTTACCAGCTTTTGACATGTACTTGGAACATGTGGCTGCTCGAGAGAGGAAGCTGTTCACCGGTTCAACCTCCTCCCCTATGGTTGTTCCTGCTCCCTCTTGATTTCGTCCTCCCCATTGCAACTACAACACATTTTGTATGTTACCATTTGGAACACAGGGGGTTGGAAGAGGACACAGTTGTAGGAACAGTAAAATGAGAAATAAAAGCAATCGGCAATCATTACCTCACACATCCAGGAATGTGCTTTAGCATGCATGATGGAGAGAAAGGGACGCATGATCAACAGGTCTTGTAGTTCAGGACAGTGGTCCACAACCCTCTGTAAATATGGCCAGTACCTGCATACGACATCATAGCAAAAGAACTGTACATTCTGTGAAGCAAGCTGTTTCTGGAGATACAAAGGATATGCATATATCTCTCCACGGAACATATTCAGCCCCTTCAGCAAAATTCCATGACGGCAGACAGCAACCTCGACACCTTCCTCATCTACTTTGCTCACAGACTTGTTTGAGGACTCTCGTGCTGCCATCCACTCGCCTGCACCACACCTCCCTTTCCCAGGATTCTATTAGAATCAGAATGAATCAGAATGACCTTTATTGTCATTATACAGGATGTACAACAACGTTGGAGAGCTTCTCCTTTCAGTGCAATAGTCAAGTTAAAAAGTATACAAAAATGTATAAGTAAAAAAGACAGTTTAAGAAGTTGCAGGGAGGCTTTAAATATACAAGATATATACAAGATGAGATGCAGACTTGTGCACAGCACAAAAGGTAGATGGTAAATATTGATGGAAAATAGTCCAGCTGTCTATGTTCACATAATATTGCACAGGGGCAGATATGTATTGCACAGACACCAGAATATGTATTAATTTAGTGCAAGTGAAGAATGGGTTTTAGTGCAAATGATGAATGGTATATACAGATGAGTAAAAGTCACATATGAATGTATTGCACATGAGTTGTTAAATAAATAAATATGTTTTCGAAGTAGTTACAGAGGCAGTGATGGAAATATTGCACATTTTGCATTACAGTAATGAGCGGGCTCGTTGTATGTCTGAGTTCAGGGTGGTGATGGCTCTTGGGAAGAAGCTGTTTCTCAGTCTGTTTGTTCTTGCTTTGATGCACCTGTAGTGTCTGCCAGAGGGCAGCAGGTCAAACAGCTGAGCACCAGGATGTGAACTGTCCTTGATGATGTTGCGAGCTCTGCTGAGGCACCGGGTGGAGTAGGTGTCCATCAGGGAGGGGAGAGGGCAGCCGATGATCTGTCCTCTGAAGCCTCCCTCTGTCCGCCTCAGTGCAGCTCCCGTACCAGGTGGAGACGTAGTAGGTCAGCAGGCTCTCGATGGACGAGCGGTAGAAGGCCAGCAGCAGCTCCCTGTCCAGGTTGTTCCTCCTGAGGACTCTCAGGAAGTGTAGCCGCTGCTGGGCCTTCTTTATGACAGCCGTGATGTTGGCTGTCCAGGAGAGGTCATTGGAGATCTGGACTCCCAGGAACCTGAATGTATGGACCCTTTCCACACACTCGCCGTTGATGTAGAGGGGGGGCGGGTCACTCCTGTTCCTCCTGAAGTCCACGATGATCTCCTTTGTTTTCTGTGTGTTCAGGGCCAGGTTGTTGTCGGAGCACCAGGTCGTCAGCCTCTGGACCTCCTCTCTGTAGGCTGCCTCGTCTCCCTGTGAGATCAGTCCGACCACTGTGGTGTCGTCAGCAAACTTGACGATGATGTTGTTCTCATGGGCTGGACTGCAGTTGTAGGTGTAGAGGCAGTACAGGAGGGGGCTCAGCACGCAGCCCTGTGGTGATCCGGTGCTCAGGCTGCGGGTGGAGGAAAGGTGGGGGCCGAGTCTCACAGTCTGGCGTCTGTTGGTCAGAAAGTCCTTGATCCAGCTGCATGTGAGGGGGGGGGCTAGGGTGTCCAGTTTTATGTTCAGTATGTCCGGGATGATGGTGTTGAAGATGGGATGGGGATGATTGTGGTGGATTTCAGGCAGGTGGGGGTGACTGCTTGGGCCAGGGAGAGGTAGAAAATCCTGCAGAAGACTCCTGGTGTGCACATGCTCGGAGCACCTTTCCAGGAACACCGTTAGGACCCGGGGCCTTCCTGGGGTTCACTGCAAGGAGCACACGCCTCACATCATGCTCTCCTACAGTTAGTGGGGGGGGGCGTTGTGGGGCCTGGTGGGGGCGGGGGCAGGGCTGGAGAAGATGAGTGTCGCTGTGGTGTTTCAAAGCGGGCAAAGAAACTGTTGAGCTCCTCTGCCAGTGACACACTCAGGTCTCCTGATGTCACATCACATCCTCTAAAGTTAGTGATGCTCTGCAGTCCCTGCCACACCTCTCGTGGTCTGTTGCTGGCGAGGTGGGACTCTATCCTCCTGTTGTAGTCTGCTTTGGCTGTTTTTATTCCTCTTTTCAGGTCAGCTCGAGCCGTACTGTACAGAGCTCTGTCGCCTGACCTGAAGGCAGAGTCGCGGGCTTTGAAGAGGGAGCGGACCTGGCTGGTCATCCAGGGTTTCTGGTTTGGAAAAACCTGGATGACTTTGTCCACAGACACAGTTCCCATACAAAACTTGATATAGTCTAGTACTGTCACTGTGCATGTTTCCAGGTCCTGGTGTTGAAATAGGTCCCAGTCTGTGTGTTGGAGGCAGACCTGAAGTTCACAGGCAGTCCTGAAGTTCATTACAGATGAAGACAAACACAGATGTACACAGAGCAAAGTAAGGTACATTAAGATTTAACTATTGGCAATATGATGTTATATGGGGAAAATACAACACAACAGATATGCAGAAAGTAGCCTATAATGTCTAAAGGTTCTCAGTCATCCAGGTCATAGTATACAAGTGCAAGTTGAATCAAAGGCAATTGGACTTGGTGTACATTCTTGAAGATGTTTCATGTCTCATCCAAGAAGCTTCTTCAGTTCTGACTGACTGGCTCGGAAACCCAGGTGCTTATACCTCCGTGGAGTTGTTAATGTGTCATTGATACCACTTAGTATGCGGGTGCTCCTGGGTGTTAAACAACGGTCGTTGAGAGTCGTTTGTGAGTCACCTGATACCAAGTGTGAATGACCATTAACACTGTCAATGAGGCCAAATGGTTGTTTACTCTCCTGGGAAGAGATGACAGGACATCATTGTCGGTGAGGGACAGGTGATGTCCGAGGCCTCCTCCTCTGTTGAGTGATGGCTTCTCTACTCTGACACAGATGGCTTCTTTCACTCCTCTTTCACAATCGTCGTTAGACACCCAGGAGCACCCGCATACTAAATGGAATCAATGACACAGTTAACGACTCCACTGAGGTATAAGTACCTGAGTCTCCATGCCAGTGGAGACACCAAGTCAAGTTGCCTTTGATTCAACTTGCACTTGTAGGCTATAATCATTTATAAAACAAGGAGAAATGGAAATGAACTTTACATGTCGTGTTGACCCATGGGTGTAGTCAACAAAGGAGGTGACCTCTGCATCCTTGGTCAGAAACACACCTTCAAAAAATCCATTAGGTCTAAAATAATCCAAAAATAGTGGTTAAACTTAGAAAGGTAACATCTATGGCACTGTAACATGTAAGTGTACAAGAATTTTAATTTTAAATTTGGCTCTCAAAGCGGTAAAGCTTGCGGTTCCCATCCACTGCAACAGCCAACATGGAGGGTGTGCAGGCAGGGCACTGAAACTGATGCACCTGAGATAGCCTCTCAACTTCAAATTATGCATAAGACCATTCCAGGAATGAGTTCTACATAGTCTCCACATATCTTACCACTCTGATAGGAAAAGGAAAACAAAATAGACCATGAAACCATAAAAAAAATACATCTTAAACTCATTCACTGGAGTAGAAAATTGCTTCAGTGATGTACTCACCTGAGCGAAGAGTTTAGTGCGCTGTTCAAGCATGCCAACAAAAGCTTGTCGTGA
>JBBMOC010000846.1:0-18447 GCA_037975185.1 Centropyge bicolor | reverse complement strand
TGACAAGCACATTAATCAACATTGCGGTAAAAGTGCCAGCGTTGGCCAAGCGGTACTTTTTTTTTTTTTTTTTTGCCAGAATTATTCACGATGAAATACAAGTTTCTTTGGTTTCCTGGTGATGCTTCTCACATTCAGAGGGTGGAACTGCAGGAAGTAGAGTGCTCACGTTATATGAATATTTAATATGTAAAAATGTAAACAGAAACATACATGAAGGCAAAGCTGGGTGTTGTTTACATTTTACTACGCAATGAATATTTTATAGGGTTTATCCGCGAACACAAAGCCTGGTAAACATGGAGGCAGCGACTGGAGCAGACGAGTGTTGATGCAGGGCACAAATCCAGGAACACAGAGGGGACATTTGGTTTTAGGTGGGTGTTGTAACGACTGACTGCAGCCTGTGACGGAGGATTTACTCTCCTCCACCTCTGATCATGACTCCGTCCTGACCAGTTAAAACTGTTCTTCTGACAGTTTGTCTGCTCCTTAAAAATGACAGACGTGGTAGTTAGTTCAAAACACTGAACAATTACTAAATAAACCCCTAATATACAACCTGCTGAGGCAGATAATGACCTTTCTCTCTGTCGTAACTGTTGTAGCTTGACGGTGTTCTGCCTCAGTAAAACCTGATGTGGTTGGAGGTCGAGGTGCAGATCAACAGAGCACGTGACTTTGACGACTCTGAGTCACATCTGGTTTGTTCTGGTTCCAGACTCTGAACACTGGTCAGATCTCTGTCGGGGGATTAAGGCTGAAGTAATGGATGTATCACTCTTCTAAATGATCAGGGCAGAATGATAGACACATGAACTGGAGGGAAAGAGAATGACATTTCACTCACTGTCTGGCCTGGGCCAACAGTCAACTGGTTTCTTTCAACCATGACCACAATCTTCTTCTTGCTTCAACCGAGTTGTTGTAGTCGCCTAAACATAATCCAACATAGTGACAGAAAAATGTTTTGTGTCATGGTCATATGTGTTTTGGAAGATGCCCTGGTGGACCAATCAGCTGACGTCTGCTCACCTGCTGTAATGTGTATAATGTATAATATGTATAATGTGTAATCTGTAATGTTCAATAGTCACTGAAGGTCTTTTTCTGTCCTTCTCAGGGATTCATACTGTTTCTAATGTTACCTCGAATTCAGCCTCCACACTGATTACAAGTGGCAGGAAAAAACCATAGACTGTATAAAATATGGACGTAGTGTCCATGACGTCACCCATAGATTTCTGAAGAGCAAAAATGAAGCAAAATCGTAGTGCGTAGCCATCTTGGTAGCCTACCTCCGGTTATTCCAAATATGGACAAAGAGGTGGAGCGAGGGCGGAGCTGAGTCGGGTCGAATGAACGCTATTGGCTGAAAAAAGCCGCTGAAAAAAGCCGCTTTATTCGAAATAATCAAACTAGCTACGGCTAACCAGCTAGGTTAAATGCTAAATATCGTTGCTAGCCGGCTAACCCCACGACGATCTCTTTCCCAAACTCAGTGACTAGAATTAGCCGGGGTGACGCCCTTTAGACCGTCAGTGGCTAGTTGTCAATCAAAGTGGTGCCACTTAGATTGACAGCTATGAATTGTGCATAATGATGTATGCTGTATATTTTAAACGAACGCCTTATTAAAAAATTCGCCCCCCCCAGAGTTGTCATGGAGTAGAAAAACAGCTTATGAGACTAGAGCCATGTTTTGAACCAGGCTTTAAATATGTTTTTTTCTGTTGTAAAATCGGACATTTTAACATGGGGCTCAAATGTAATTGACTCCCTTCTGTGGCCTGCTCTAGTGGTTATTCGAGGAACTGCAGCTTTTTTGCACTTCCGCATTGGCTTCATTTTTCAGCGGTGGAGGTTGCTGCTTGGAAAAAACAATTGGCCAAAACTGTATTTTTTATTTTTTTTTTTTACATGATTTTAACTCTCACCTGTCGGCCAATCAGAAACAAGAACCTTCCACCTAAGAGACTCCAGTTTTGAGCTTTGCTACTTGTAATACAGTTGGTCATATGGGAAATAAAGTGCTAAAGAAAATGTGTGGCGCCGACAGACCTCAGTTCTCTGTGAGTCAGAATCGTCCAAATCGATCTCAGAAGTAGGAGTTCTGTTATTTTTACTCCCTTCGGTTGAACCTTTGGACCAAACCTCTGATCTCTCTCTGATCTCTGAAGCCCACCTGCCTTGTTGCACCCACTGCAGAAATTCAAATGAACAACCTTAATCTTTCTTTCCCTGTCAAAAAAATCATTTTAATAGTGTGGAGTTTTGTTTCTCATATCTCAGATGCCGATGAAGATTTTCACCGACAGTAGGTTCAGACTCTGTGGCTGTGTCATGGCGGATCAGACGTCTCATCTTCTGAAGGGAAACACTTCAGGGATTGAGTCAAACTCAGACAGACACCCGAGAACAAAATGAACAAAAATAAATAGCTTTACAGGATGAAGCAGTGCGGCGGGATTTTCCCACACTTTCCGAGAAATGACATAAAAGTTAGAGCAAAACTTCTTGAAAACTTTATTAGTATTGCCATCATTTATTTCATGATTTGACTATGAACTTTCCCCACAATGACTACATTTAAATCTACCATGTTGGTGTCCATTTGTTTTGGTCTGGCAGGAAGATATTCAGCGTCTGACCTTGGAGCGGAGACCTGAATGTAAAATACAAGGCTGAACATTTGACGTGTCCAACATGTCCTCTCCCCCTGACTGAACCTGACACACAGCAGTAGACCTGTCTGCAGGCACTGGCGACTGTTTCCCTCTGCTCACATGCACAGATGACAGTGGGACTGCTTTGCCATAGTTTGCATAAGAACCTAATGATTAGTGGATTCGTTTTTTGGGAGGAAATGTTGTGTTTCTTCAATTTCAACTTTGGTCAAATCTGACCTGTGAACATGTGCCATTGTAAACCGCCAAAATAGAGGAAGCTGACGTGGCTCATCATCCACTTTAATTTAACTCTCCTCTGTCAGATTATCTCTCAGAGTCTATGGTACAAATACATCATTCAAATTAACTGTGTGCAGGTTTAATAGCTTGTAAATCAGCAGCAGTTCACAAACTAGGTACGCTACATAACCAAGCTTCCAGAACCAAATATTTCACAAATATGCTAAGATTATTTTGACTTTTTCTAAATACCCTTTGGACGGAGATATTTGCCTTTAAAAGTTTGCAAGTGTGATCAAATTTAGCGAAGAAAACATGTTGCCATCCCGAACTTTGTACTTTCAAAATAAAGCATGTACAAGTTTTCCTTTATATTCACATCAGCAACTATTTCTAGACGATCTCAAACTGGTGAATTCGGCCTTCAGTATAAGTTGGATATAACAAAGATTTGCATTGCCGTTGTATAATCCTGTGCAATCATGAGAGCAGATGTAGATTTCATTATATCCCAGAAGCCTCTGTGCCATTTTTTTTTCTCTCTGTGTCTGAGAAGCTGAACATTCTCAACCCGTTTCCCTCCTGACGCAGACTGCAGGTTTTAGCAGCTGAATCAAATCGGTGCAGTGCAATCAGACCTGGGATCAGAGCTCTGAGGAGGGGTCAGCTTCTGCTTTTTTAATTTCTCCATGGTGGGAAACCTTCCACCGCTCCTGGCCCGTGCCAGCGTGAAACCAGAGAGGCTGTCGCGGCTCTGCAGTTGCTCTCAGTAGGACACAGGGCCACTGATGGTAAAAATAAAGTGTTTGATCAGGGTTGACTCATTTTGGCTGATTCCCAGGAGCAGACAGAAATAGTCGAAGCAGAAAAAAGGGCAAACTAGCAAACACTGGAAACTTTTCAGGGGTTTAAAATGTGCTTTCAGGGGGATAGAAATGTAAAGATGAAACAAAGATTAAACACGTTCTAAATATGTAAACATGTCCTCATCTGAACATCCAGACTCTGAACTCGATGTCGTACATTAGAAAAGGACGGCTTGATAAAATAAGATAAGCCTTTATTCGTCCCACAGTGGGGAAATTCACATGTTACAGCAGCACAGGGGATAGCAGCAGTTAAACATTAAGAACAAATAACAGTCTAAAAAAAAGGAGATATACACAAGTTTGCATTACTTATTTACACTTTTGAGTATGGATATGAAATATAAAATCTGAAATATAAAAATATATGACCAGTATAAAATATATGACCAGTAAAAATACACAATGGGCCTCAACTGAGGTAAGAAGTGACAGCCTAGATACGGAATATTAAATAATAAATATGAAGTACTAAATACAGAATAATTAAATATTAAGTACTAAATACAGAATTATACAGAATGAGAAAGAGCTTCATGTCCACAGTCAGTTTCAGCTCTTTAAAAAGGATTTTCCGACACAGGCCCGGAGAAAGCTTTTACCACGAATAACAAATAACCAGTTACCCCATGATGCATTGAGGCGCCTTTGTCCCCAAGCCAGTTTAATTAAAATGATCAATCTGGAGCACAGCGGAGGTTCGCCTTTGTTTGCATGCTATGGCCTCATATTGCATTAATGGAAATGATAAATCTTTACCGACAGCCTGTGTGGGTTTTCGGGGAGCCTGTGTGGGCCGCAGGTGGGCCGGAGAGAGAGAGCGCTCGCTGAATCAGAAACTCAATACATCAAGTTTGGGAGAAATTTCGAAAACTCATGGCAGACTTTCTGAAATGTCAAGTTGTTTTCTAAAGCATTTCAACATTTGATGCACAGAACAACATACGATTATCATATCATCATATGGATCAGGAGTTAAATGCTGAAGGCAGTAAGACTGAATTCTCTTGGTCATCGTCTTCAGTCAGGATCCAAACCATGAAGAACACCACAGCAACATAATAAGAGTGGACGGTGCATCATGTTCCAAAGGTGTGTGAGTGCATTAACACCTGCCAGCTTGACATTTTGGAGAGCGCACACCTGATGAAGAGAGCGGCACTCGCAGCCTCACCTCGCAGATGCTGGTAATTTCCCACACTCTCACTTTTCTTCCTCGCTGCATTCGTCAGACCCGTCTCATGAAAACATCCACAGACCAGAAACACAATGTGCAGACGGAAAATGGGCTCATCATTTTAAGCAAATTATGTCTGAAGAGTAAGCAGCGGCGTGATGAAAGACAACCAACAAGGATGAAACACTGGTTTTCTATGAACATTTTTTTTTCCCATTTACAAAACCTTAAAATCTGGAAATGAGCATCCTGAGATGTTGCTCGACAACGTGACCCCATTACATATCAAAATCACAGACACGTGGGTTGTTTGAGTGGGTTTGAGAAATCCACAGCTTTCAACGAGATGAAGAGGAAGCTAAAAAAAAAAAAATTGTTTTAGCAGGGTTTTAATATTGGAGATGACTAAATGCTGCATGTTTTACAAAATGAAATGTTTCATCGTGTTCCACCAAAACTGCAACATTATTGAATTTAGGAATCAAAGTTGGATGAAAGATACAAATTTTTCATATGAAGACGGATCTGAGAAGAGAAGAGTATTAGTTTTAGAAAGAGGTAATGAATTAGAATTTAAAAGACACATAAACAAAAGCAAACAAGCCCTTTATCCTAATCAATATTATATTTCCAACAGCTGTTAAAACAGACACAAGTTCACAGCAGTGTCTGGTTTTGTTGCTTCGCCTCTGTCATATTCATTCATTCATCTTCTTTTTAAGTTTCATTAATAATTTTTTCATACCAGCATTAACTCAAATTATGGAAAATGGATGTAAGTGAGGAAACTTCACAGCTCCTTTCAAAGTCAACACTGCAATGAGCTTCACAGAAAAAAAGAAATGAACGAGAGAAAAGACAGATCACAAAAAGGATGAACACAGCTCTCATTAACCCCGTTTCCAGTCGATGACATACACATAACATTAACAGCAGCTGGTGAAGACAATGGAGAAAGTCTGGAGCGTGTGAACATCGAGGGTGTGGTGACAGAAAGAGCTGAAGGGGTCAGCAGGCGTCATGGTTCTACGTTTTAGTTGAGTTGTTTTCCATTGTATTTTGACAGAGTTTGTCCTCAGGTGTGTTGCTTTGTTCTCCGTCCTGCTCCTGTGTTTCACGCCTCTGTGATTACTGATGACTTTCACCTGTCCCTCGTTAGCTCTCCCTCCCCGGTGGACTCAACCTGTGTGGCCTGTTTGTCTTAGTTTGTCTGACTTTCCAGCCTTTTTCCGACTGATGCTGTGGTTTTGATTAGTTTACCTGCAGCCTCGTCTGTTACTCTGTTTGTCGTCTGCTCCTTCTTTGGATTTTCCTGTTCTCCACTCTCTTTTCTAGATTTGACCTCATAATCTAAAAGTTTATTTAAACTGCACCAGCTTCACTTTCATAGTCTGTATTTGGGTCCAACCTCTTGTTGCACATAACACAACTGTACTGAACAACTTTTTTTTGGAGAGAAATGTGGTAAAAATTAAAGTCAACCTGCTCTATTCCTTTGTTTTGCTTTTTTAAAATATTATTTGACAGAGTAGTTCCTCATCCCTTTAATCCTAATGTAATAACATTTTCATGAATCAATTTTTATTCGAACTTTTTTTTTAAACATTTTTCAAAATAAAAGCAGTTGGTCAGGTATAATCATGTTACCACATTAGCTCGTCAGACATACTGCTTCCATATCGTCAGTCATGTGACCCTCACTCACTATAAAAGCCATGGCGTCCTTCGAGTCCTCGATTTCAGGAGTGTGTGTCCATCAGCTCGATGTGGATTTCTTATGTCATCTAGTGGCCAGTTCTATAGTGGTTGATCAATGTAGCTTTAAAAATTCAAGTTGTTTTCTGTTTCTACCGCTTGAAGCTTCTAAAATACACATTAGGTTTAATGAGAATCTGCAGAGGTTATCGATAATGAGTCTCAGCTCTGCCTCTCCGTGCACATCTACTTCACTGCTTATTCACGTCAGCAGGTCGCTCCACACTCATTCCAGGAAGCTCTCGCGGGAAATACTGTCAGAGAGAGAGAGAGAGAGAGAGAGAGAGGAATGCTGTCCTGACAGATTCATTAGGAGCCTTAAGGTCACCGAGGCTATCATCACACAGCCTTTATTTGATTTGGACAGAAGGGTGAAATCTTGTTATGCCTCCTAATGAGCAGAAAATAGGACCCAGAACCCGCCGAGATGGCGAAGGCCTGTCTGGCACCTTGCGTGGTGACATTTTTGTCCCCGCTCAGGCTTCAGGGTGAGGGACAAGGACGAGCTCGGGGGACGGAGGACGCTCCGACCCAAGCCGCCTCGGAGGACGTGTCTTCCCCTGCTCGTTCTGAGACGAGCGTGGGACGGCGAGCGCGAGGCTGCTAATGAGGGCGAAGCTCTGCGTGTGACTCTGAGCTCATGGTGAAGGCGGCTGTCGTCCTCAGAGCAAAAGGTGAAACAAGTGAGAGGACTGTGGTGTTAAGGCAAACTGGGAAGAAGTGCCATCATTTTCCAACTTTCACCCATCACCAGGACACAGTGTCTGTAGAGTTCACTGTATCAGTCCAATGCATAGACTGTGTAATATATGGACGTAGTGTCCATGACGTCACCCATAGGTTTCTGAAGAGCAAAAATGAAGCAAATCGTAGTGCGTAGCCATCTTGGTAGCCTACCTCCGGTTACTCCAAATATGGACAAAGAGGTGGAGCGAGGGCGGAGCTGAGGTGGGTCCTATGGGCCGGCTGAATGAACGCTATTGGCTGAAAAAAGCCGCTTTATTCGAAATAATCAAACTAGCTACGGCTAACCAGCTAGGTTAAATGCTAAATATACTTGGTAGCCGGCTAACCCTACGACGATCTCTTTCCCAAACTCAGTGACTAGAATTAGCCGGGGTGACGCCCTTTAGACCGTCAGTGGCTAGTTGTCAATCAAAGTGGCGCCACTTAGATTGACAGCTATGAATTGTGCATGATGATGTATGCTGTATATTTTAAACGAACGCCTTATAAAAAAAATTCACCCCCCCCCCAGAGTTGTCATGGAGTAGAAAAACAGCTTATGAGACTAGAGCCATGTTTTGAACCAGGCTGTAAATATGTTTTTTTTCTGTCGTAAAATCGGACATTTTAACATGGGGCTCAAATGTAATTGACTCCCTTCTGCGGCCTGCTCTAGTGGTTATTCGAGGAACTGCAGCTTTTTTGCACTTCCGCATTGTCTTCATTTTTCAGCGCCGGAGGTTGCCGCTTGAAGCACACCCGTCTTATTCTTATAAAATAGCATGGCTGCAGCAGAGAAGGGACAAGGAAGGTTAACCCTGACATATCAAATACATTCAAGTCATAAATCTATTTCTTTCTTCAGAGCAAACTGTCGACATGTCGCCATGTCCAGAGAAGGATTCGCCCATGCCTAATCTTTTCCTTCCTCCTTCTCGTCCCTTTTTTTCTTCTGACATACAGCATCAAAGACCAGCTCACTGGATTAGCTGATGTCACATTCGAGGATTTATGCAAGTGCTGGAACATCAAGGTGACCTTTCCTTTTCATTTTGCACAAACTTGCTGAGCGCAGCTTTCAGGCACGAGTCACGCACATTCACGTAGCATTAACTCTAGATCTAGAAATGGAAGCAGAAATGTGTCTGTGATTCTGTAGCTGCAGTCCTTTTGATGCATCGTTGTGTTTCTTATAGCTTCAGCTGTCAAACTGCTGCGGCCACAGGTTCCCTCTCAGGGCGACTGTTGGTCATCCGCTTCGAACACAAGCCTCCGTGTGTCGCCACCATCGGCCTCTTTGATGACTATTGATCAGGAGCTCGGATCAATACTAACTCACATTAAGTGATTTTTTTTAAAGCCACAGCCGTCAGTGCAGTGTTGCGCTGCCAATGGGACTTTGAATTATTTGATTTAATTATGTCCTCTGATCAATCTTAATGATCTATTACAGTAAGAATTCATAGATCATGTGTGTGTGTGTGTGTGTGTGTGTGTGACCCTGTAGAGTTCAGGCCTCTCTGCTGTTGGCCACTTAAGTTAGTGCATTTAGCTAAGTGATGGTGAAACATGTTGTAAGGCTTTTTCATACTTCAAAAATCCTCATCATTGACTGAACTGTGAGATGATTCAGGAGGAAATTTTCACTCAGATCACTCAGTTGTCTGAAAGTATCACAGTTAAAAATAGCTGGTGTTTCCTTGTTACAACAGCAGTCTGCCAGTCATACAACAAACATGCTGTTATTTATATATTTTGCCGTTGTTGTTTATTTCTTATGCGAAGTTCGATGACTGACACTCTCTCCACAGAGCTAGTGTGGAGGACGCCGGGAAGTCCTTAAATAATCAAATGTGCAAAAATCAGCCTGGTTAAATTGCCTTTAGTGGGAATTAATGACATCTTAATTCCAGGAAAAAAAATATTTAATCTGATTTACATTTTAGAAGCAGAGTTTGAACTCTTGTTCACTTATGCATTTAAAAATCGCTTAAATTACTTGACAAGTTGGCTTTTTTAAGCAAACATGTTTTTTGTGGATGAACAAATGAAATTGTGCCAATAAGAGCTGGAATTTAGTTTTTTTCTGATCCCAAGATTGTGTTGCTTTTGTTTGTTCGAATATGATTAATACAAACTATTATCTTTTCTTTCTTCTCAAGAAATAGTTGAGTTGCTTTTCTTTGTTTTTTGGAAGGTTTGATGAAGCAGGTTATGGGTTGAAAATGCCTCATTTCATTTGTGTCCATCTGAGAAATATGAAACTATGAGACTATTTGTGGCAGTATGTTTTTGTTATTCCATTTCTAATGAGTGAATCAAAAGGTCCCAGTATCATGCAAAGTGTGAAAAAGACAAAGAACAAAGATGAACTGGCAGAAAACAGGAAGCACTGACACTAAATACAATGACACAATGAGACACAGGTGACACCAATCAGGACGGGACAGACAATCACAGAGGTGAGGCTCTGAAACCAGAGTAGATGTTAGTACTAAAAACAGCGGTATCAAAATATGACAAACAATTAAGATGTGACCTTTCTCTTCAGTCTCTCTTTGCCAGTGTAGGAATTAGGTAAACACAAAAACACTGACGCACCAAAACTCTTCCTCCTCCCTTTCAATCCAACCTTTGCCCCGAGTCTAATCTGATGCAATATCCCTGGGAGCTCAGTTCGTTAAGAGGAGTAACAAAATGAAACCCTCACTTCCTCCTGGGCTCACTTTTGCAGCAAAAACACACACAATCACCATCATACACTCGCCTCTCCCGCACACACACACACACACACACACACACTACTCCCCCGACGTCTTGTTAATGCAGCTCAGACCCATCGTAACGTACTGGATTCTCCCCGTGTCTGGTCTGTCTGCACACACACACGCAGCAGTCGGTGGCACGTCTCCGGCTGTCAGTGGAGGACCGGTAATGCCTGCGCTGAGTCACTGACATCAGAGGATCCCCGGTGACCTGCCAAAGCTGATCTGTGCGTTTAAGTGGCGAGGTGGCCTGTAAATCAGCAGGGGAAGGCGGCGAGGCCCCGCTGATGCACTGCCTTCATTCCCCCGTGTGGTTGTTGATCTGCGCACTCGATTCCCCAGAGGATGAGTCGTTCGACCTGGAGGTTGGAGGATGAGGGCAAATGACGCTCATTGTTTTTTTTTACGATGAACGTTCTCCCAAGAAGAGGCGGAGGAGAAACTGCTTATGAAGTGAGGATATGTTCCCGTCCTGGTTCTGACATACGTGATGAATAAATATATAGCAAAGTGTGACAATACTGGATAATGACTTCTCTGTGTCCAGTAAGTGTGCATCAGTGTTTCTATTGGCTGGTCAAGCACCGAACAACGAGTCCACTGGTTCCAGCTGGAGACTTCACCAAAACAGGAAAAAGCATGTCCATGTTATTGAATGGGACAGGATGCAAAGATGGAAGAACATTATAACTATAGCTTAAGTTCAAACTCCTTCTTTTTTGTATTTTCACTTGCCTCATACTGAGGGTTGAAAAAGGTAGTAAGTGGACCTCGACTTGAGATTATTTTGTGACACTAATTACTGACTCCAAAGTTAAAAAAAAAAAAGGAACTTCCATGCTAAAGTCTTCAAGTTGTTTTAAGTTTAATTCTTCCAGGTAGAGGTGTGCAATACTGCAAGATTTGGTATTAATCCGATACCAAGTCAGTACAGGGCCAGTATCGCCGATACCGATACCGATATTTTTAATATTTAAGGTTGATGTATCACCACATTGCTGACCTTTAGGTGTTTTTGTGTTTTTTCCTTGGGATTATTTCATTAAAACCAAGGACAGAATTTGGGCAAAGTTTATAGGCAACTACAAAATACTTTATTATCGAAAACAGAAGCAAGAAGAGCAGTAAGTAAAAAAATTTCCCCCAAACTTTGTTATGAGTGCATATTTTTCTTAAACAAACAAAGTTATCATTTTCATAAATTATCATATGTGAGCAAATTAAAACAAAATCTTTTTGAGGTAGAGTGTTGACAAACTACAATACAAAAATGAAATAAAACTGATACTACAGTATCGATCTCACCACGCTAGATCGATCCGATAATGATATCAACTTGGTATCGATATTATCGATATTTGGATCGATCCGCCCTCCTCTACTACCAGGATTGTTTTCCTTCTGTTTCCTAAAATAATTGACTTCCATTATTGTCTACCAGCAAAACTAAATAAAGTCAACCTTACTAAAAAACAACAGGCTCCTTGGTCGAACTGTGAACTTCTTAACCTCTATAAGGTTGAGAATGTTGCAGAGGAATGAGAGAAAGTGAGTGAGACATAAACCGTGGAAGAAAGGACATTTTATGAAAGCGAACACATTTCGATGAGTTCACAGGTTTTTGGGTTGTGGTGATGAGGGTGAGGGGCTTGGGGAAGCATTACATTGACAAGGGCTGTCACATGTATGGAAGTACGGACACATGCAGACGGAAAATCAATGGAAAATCAAAGTCATCACTTACATGGAGATGGAAGCTACAGAATGGGCCGATAATCAATAGAGAGAAGCTGACGATTTACCAAAGATAATTACTGACAAACAATCCCTGCTGCCGCTCCCTTCGGAGTCGTTGCCTTTGATTGTGTTCAGACCTGCAGGAGTGGAGCTTTATTAATATGCATTCACAGCCACTGAGCTTGCATTATTAAATTGCTCACCATGAAGTGCTGCCCTGTAGTTTTGGATGTTTTTTACCAATAAAACCAAATGGGTGGACTGGGTCACCTCATGCCGCCCAGAGGCCTCGTTCACACACACACATCCCAGATTCCAGAAAACAATCGACGATGACGTGCTGCTCTCAAGGACCTGAAGTCTCTCTGAGCTCTTCTACTTATTGTGGAGGTTGAAGCAGATCGACATCAGAAATGTGGACATAAATTCTTGTGGCCGTAGTGGCTTTGCGGCTGAGTCTCAAGTATCCGTGTCGGTCGATAGCCTGCAGAGCGAGTGTGGATTTCAGCCTGAAAACATCAAATTTATCGCTGCTCATGCAACTTTATCAGTTAGGGTTTCGGTTACTCTGTCAGAAGAGACTGTTACATCAGCTTAACCTTTTGGGCGCCGCTGTCATATCAAAATAATTTGATTATTTTACTGTCTTGTCTTGTGTCTCATGTGGTCTTGTGATTTACTGTTTTATTTTGAAACTAACTTCCCCTCTTGTTTCAGGTAGCGCGCCCTTCCTCTTGTGTTTCCCGCCGTTGTCTTTTTGCTGTTTGTTTCCTCTTCGGAGTGATTTTGAGTTCTTGCCATTTTTTTGCCTTTTGACTTCTTGTGTTTCCTCGTTGTGAGTGATTTTGATTTGAAACTTTCAACAAAGACTCTTATTTTGAAGAAGTCGCTCTTTGTGTCGTGGGTTCAGAGTTGGCATCAGGCTCGTCAGCCGCGTGCACACGAGTCAATAACTCAATCCGAGCAACTGTCGACTGTAGAAAAGGAGCAGTTGTACGACATCACCTCTTCCATCTGAGCAGCTGTAGAAACAGAGACACAGTGGACGATCTTTCTCAGCATGATCACGGCAGTGGGGTTGAAACCACACCTCCAGATCTCTCACCATAATTACTATCTGACCTTAAGGTTTGACTCTCTCATTCGGTACCAGAACCATCATCCTGAAACATTTGATTCACAGTGCCAAAATCAGCAGCTGTAATCTGAATCAAACTGAGCATTTTTGCACCCTTGTTTTTGTCTGATGTATTTCTGAGAGTTGTGTTAATTTACACCAACTGTGTGATGAGAAAACTCTACATCGACCTACAACACTTCTCTGAGAGCAGGGAAGATTTTTAACTTCTTCTTCTTTAGTTTTTCTCTGATCTGCACTTTTTTTTCTCGTGGCTTCCTGCCAAGTCCTTCTCCTGTGCTCTTTCATTATAAACTCCTCCTGCATATTATTCTTGCTAAACACAGTATCCTGATCTGAACTTTTTCTTCTCGGGTCCCGGGGGCTTGTCAGCTCCAGCAAAGAAGCCCGGTGACACAGAAACCACCTCCGTCTGCTAACTGCGCTTCATCTATCATGTTCGGTGTTCACGAATTCCTCCTCCCTCCCTCATCCTTTCCTTTATTATTTCTGGGTCAACCAACAGAGCAGAGTGTTGCACTTGGGCGAAAGTGTCATTTCACAATCAGAGTCTGTGCACTCACACTGTAATTACAGCACAATATTAGACAGTCATCTGTGGACAGATATGTGCTGTGAAGGATGATCTCAGTAATATGTATTTGCTCAATTTTCAACCATTATCATCTCTTTTTTTTCATACTCCGCCAAGCAGCCGCGGCTCTTAATGAAGAGAAAATGAATCAGGGATAATAATGTTCCATGGAGAGAAATGGGCTTCTGAATTGACTCGTGGTGAGGATGTTGAATGGCTTCAGAGCTGGGAGGGTGTCTTTATAATCCACAGGTGATGGACAACAGATGTGCTGATGAATCGTAACAGAGAAGGAACGTGTGACAGAAATCAGAAGATTCAACATCACAGTGATGTCCATATGATATATCACGGCTTCAAAAACGTACATACAAGATGATTTTATTTAGATGCAAATTGAATATCATGCTGGAACCTATGAAGGTATTTCAGGTGCAAAATGTTTGAGCACCACCAGGAGATGGCTGCGGCCCAGCCGGAACCGGAGGTCGAGGTTGGGGGGCTAGCAGGCCGAAGGCTAGCCAACACAGGAGCTAAAAGAGTCAGTGGGCTAGCAGGCTGGTGGCTGGCTAACCCAGGTGCTGGAGCAGGCAGGTGGCTAGCAGGCCAAAGGCTAGCCGACTCAGGGGCAGGAGCAGGTGGGAGGCTAGCAGACCACAGGCTAGCCGACTCAGAGGCAGGAGCAGAAGCAGGAGGTCGGGGGCTAGCAGGCCGAGGGCTAGCCAACACAGGAGCTGGAGGAGTCAAAAGGCTAACAGGCTGGTGGCTAGCTAACCCATGTGCTGAGGCAGGCAGGTGACCAGCAGGCCGAATGGCATCAGAAAAGAACGAGCTGATACTCACAGGTGGGGAAGGGCCTGCTGTCTGGCTGCGCTGTGCATAAATGTTCAAAACTGTGGTGGTGAGTCCTTGTAAGGTGTCCATGATTTCCTTTAGCATTTTGTCATGTGCTCTCAGCTGGACCTCTCGAGCTGAGAGCACCTGGAGGATGGAGTCTGTGTCTGCTGGGTCCATTTTTGGCCGGATCGTTCTGTCACGGGTTTGGTTTTTGGCTGGACCCAAGAGCAACACAACAGATGAGGGGGACTGAGGAAAAGGATTTAATGAACACAAAAAAAATCCAGGATTTACAAGAAAAAAGAGAAAAAGGCAACAAACGATCCAGGTGAGGAGCTGCTTCAGTGGCTGGAGGCCGGGAGGTGAGCGCCGAGGCTGGATGGAGGAGACATGAGGGTGAAGGCTGAGCACAGGTGACGAGAGGAGAAACTGGAAACACTGGAAACACAGGGAATGCAGGACAAGAGTGAGGGGACGATCCGGCAGCTTCCAGGTGGAACCATGGAGCTTTTAAAGCTGCCGGTCGTTAGGAGGGAATGAGGGACAGCTGGGAGAAGGGAGAGGGGACCCAGCACCTGCAGGCCACACCTCCAGCCACTGAAGTCATGCCTGAACAAAAGACAAAACCAAAAACACTGGAGAATAACACTGAAAATAAAACAACAAAACACAAGGAGCAAACCATGACACACCTGTAACATTGAATTTGTATGTTTATCAGCAAATTTGATTTCCCACACTCTATGAGTTGTGTACTTGTTAAATAATTTCTTGTATGTGCCGTTTTTTTTTCTTCCCACAAATACAACACAAAAGTACATATTCACAAACTTGTAATTTCAGGTGCACAAATCACATTTACAGGTGCACAAATCCTTTTCTACAAGTCACACATTTCAACACTGACACGCTCACATTTTGCATCTATTGTTGCAGCGCACTAGGTGCAAAACATACTTGTGCACCTGTATCGTATGAAGTGAAGCTGCAGTGAGAATTTGAATATGTGCAAATCTGAATGTGAACTTGTGCAATAACTATGTGAAATAATTTACCAAGAAAATAGCTGTGTCATTTAACACACAAACACAAATAGCAATTTACAACCACTCGAATCCTCCCCACGAGTCACACATTCTCTGTTTTCTACAAGTGCAAATCAGAAATCGTACTTCCGGTTCTGCTGAGATATTTGGTGCAAAACTACAAAACAAAGCTTTGTCCGCCCAGCCAATCAGAGGTTTTCATTCAATCCGAGGTCGGCACCTGTGAATATGATTTGTGTACCCGTAAATGTGATTTGTGCATCAGTAAATATGATTTGTGCACCTGAAATTACAATTTTGTGAATATGTATCTTTGTGTTGTATTTGTGGGAAGGAAAAAAAATTGTGTACTTGTAAAATAATTTCTTGTATGTACATCTCATAGAGTGTGGGAAATCAAATTTGCTGATACACATACAAATTCAATGTTACAGGTACTCAAACATTTTGCACCTGAAATACCTTCATAGGAACCTGCTTGTTGTATTTTCAGTGCCCAGAAAGATGAAGAGTCGTTTCCTGCTAATAAGTCACTGAGGACCCTGATGAATCACATTTTAAAAGATTTATCATAATTTTCCAAACTGCAGTGCTTAATGTTTCTTTGGTGAGTGGATGCAAAAGTTAATTAATTGCTCAAAAACAACTTCAGTCCCTAAATAGATTCAATGTAATAATCCATGAAGCTGCTCAGGGAAAAAGACTTGTTGTGCTTCCAAACTGTGACTCTGTTTCACAGCTTGACACAAGGCAACGCAGGGGTTTAAATCAAAGACTGTATAAAATATGGACGTAGTGTCCGTGACGTCACCCATAGGTTTCTGAAGAGCAAAAATGAAGCAAATCGTAGTGCGCAGCCATCTTGGTAGCCTACCTCCGGTTACTCCAAATATGGACAAAGAGGTGGAGCGAGGGCGGAGCTGAATGAACGCTATTGGCTGAAAAAAGCCGCTGAAAAAAGCCACTTTATTCGAAATAATCAAACTAGCTACGGCTAACCAGCTAGGTTAAATGCTAAATATCGTTGCTAGCCGGCTAACCCCACAACGATCTCTTTCCCAAACTCAGTGACTAGAATTAGCCGGGGTGACGCCCTTTAGACCGTCAGCTTATGAGACTAGAGCCATGTTTTGAACCAGGCTGTAAATATGATTTTTTCTGTCGTAAAATCGGACATTTTAACATGGGGCTCAAATGTAATTGACTCCCTTCTGCAGCCTGCTCTAGTGGTTATTCGAGGAACTGCAGCTTTTTTGCACTTCCGCATTGGCTTCATTTTTCAGCGCCGGAGGTTGCCGCTTGGTTTAAATGACCTTTACTTAAAGGTATTTTACGTGTAAGAGAGTGGTATTACTGAATAATGCCTGGAACTTTATTCGCAGGATAAGAATGAAGCTTGTAATGGAATCTTCCACAGCCTCGACCTATAAATATCCTCCCCACTCAGGCTGCGTTCACACCACTGTGATCACATTCCTCCATCATTAAAGAGAAATATGCTTTCCACTGTGCTGTTAAGAGGTTTTTAAAACTACTTCCTAGTTCTCCGGCTTCGTTATTAGCAAGTAAAGTACGTCTTCTGCTACAAGTTATTTTAAGCTCCACTAACTTTCCTGAGCTCCAGAAGTGAAGCACAACAACAGAACAAGTACATGATGATATTGATATCTCTCTGGGCCGCTGGGAGAAGCCGCTCTCCTCCTCTTCTCTCCTCCATCTGCAAACATCCATAGACTTGAGAGTCGTTTGATAAACAACCTGTTTTTCGCCCTTGTGTCGAGTGTGGGGTGTGGCGGCCGCGGGGGCGACGCTTATTAGAAGTGAACGAGGGCTGCGTAATTGGCTCCTTGTCTCCAAGTGAAAGAGAGGGTTTGGTGAAAATCTAATGCTCTGGTGGGAGTCTGTGAATAGGTCCTTTTGTTGGAGCGATGACGAGTCATCAGTTATCGTGGGCTGCACAAGAATCGTTTCTGCTGGGAGCTTCCACAGACTCGCAGAGCGCAGAGACGCCGGAGCTCCTCGGTATCGGTGGTTCATTATCAATCTGTTCGTCCATGCAGGTCTGCGTCATGGCGACAGTGGCTCACACGGGTCGAGATGCAGGGTCGACGGTTCGATTCCTAATTCTTCCTGTTGTTGGGGAAGCGACGGGAAGTAATGAAGAAAAATGCAGCAGAGACAAACTGCTTCAAGTTCCAGCAAGAATGGCTCTTTGCACAATCACATTGTTTCCTCTCGGCCTGGCAGCAAATGTTCCTTAAACTCATTACAGATCTGCATCCTGGGGGTCGTCTGCTTAATGTCGCGCTAAAAACTTTTCTATCCCAACTCTTCTCTGGCTAAAAGCTGTTTTTACACTATTGCAATTCATGGTATAAAAAAAAAAGAGGAATATTTCCAATGTCATAGTTTGCCAAAAATAGTCTGATCCCGCTGGAAATGAAATTTGATAGATAGATTATTTCTGATTAAGGTCAAGAAAAGAGAGTTGGACAAGTAAAAAAAAAGAAAAAGTAGAATAATTAATTCCTGGGTTGATGAACTAAAACAATGAGTCTAAAAAGGATTAAAAATCGTATTATTGAATTCTTATTTATGCATTTTATCCTGTGGAGTCTCTTGAAATCCATCTTCTGTTTTTGATGAATAAAGCAGCCAATGGTTGCAATTTTTTTTTTTTTAGCCAATGGGTGATTTCTCTCTGATGATATCGGGTCAATAAAGGGAAAAGGTTTATGACTCTAATTGAGCATTTTCATTGCTAAATTATGCTCCTAATGTCTTTGACACGCAGCTAATGATGAAAAACTGTCCCTTGTCCCTCATTGTCTCTGTCTCCTATGATCCATTAATTCATTCATCTTTTCCAATGACAAGCACATTAATCAACATTGCGGTAAAAGTGCCAGCGTTGGCC
>JBBMOC010000845.1:0-18449 GCA_037975185.1 Centropyge bicolor | reverse complement strand
ACTCATGGACTCGCTCACCTGTCATCACACGCAGGACTCCAACAGTGCTTCCACCAGTGGCTGTTCTCAGAGAACCTGTTTTTTCCCTCGAGCCTCAGGCAGAGTTCTGGCGGCTACGTGGACGTGACATAGTCAGTCTGCTCCTCCTGTCTCTCACAGGCTCCGGTGCCGGAGCGCGGCTCCAAGCAGCCCTCATTCTGCGACCTCTGACTCAGCTCCGCCTCCTGCAGCCGTGTGCTTCGTCACGGTGACGGACAGAAGACGAGCGGCCATGGAAACCTGTCAGAGGATAAATGAAAACGATCGGGAAATGATCGGGGAGATTAAGTAAGAAAATATCCGTTGCGTAAATGGAAATAATAAATGATAAAGTATGGCCTCGGTCCTCACTGAGTGGCGATGTGCGTGGCGAGCCAGATGTAGCCCAGAGCCCTTCAATTAACTGGAATGGACCGTGTGCATTTAATAATGTATTTAAAGAGCCACCTCTGCTGCTTCAGCTCGGCTCCTGTTCACTCCTCTGAATGTCCCCGTGTTGAAGCTGCCGTCGCCGCCGCCGCTCCACTCGCCCTGCAGGGAACCAAGACTCTGTGAGAGCGTCTGTTTCCACCATTCAGTCCAAGCAGGAGGAGTCACATCAGCTTAAATCAAATCAGTGTTCTTGAAACATGAAGCAGGACGAGTCGGACTCAGGCAGCTCATGTGTTTGAGTGAAATGTTTCCCAGACGTGAAGCAAGGCGGAGCTGAGGCGGGTCGAATGAACGCTATTGGCTGAAAAAAGCCGCTGAAAAAAGCCACTTTATTCGAAATAATCAAACTAGCTACAGCTAACCAGCTAGGTTAAATGCTAAATATCATTGCTAGTCGACTAACCCCACGACGATCTCTTTCCCAAACTCAGTGACTAGAAATAGCCGGGGTGACGCCCTTTAGACCGTCAGTTCATTGTTCAATCAAAGTGGCGCCGCTACGAGACTAGAGCCATGTTTTGAACCAGGCTGTAAATATGTTTTTTTCTGTCGTAAAATCGGACATTTTAACATGGGGCTCAAATGTAATTGACTCCCTTCTGCGGCCTGCTCTAGCAGTTATTCAAGGAACTGCAGCTTTTTTGCACTTCCGCATTGGCTTCATTTTTCAGCGGCGGAGGTTGCCGCTTGGTGTGTGTCTATAAAACTTTATATCCTACCATCATTTCTCAATGTTGGCTTGTCTTTTGCAAACATAAGAAATAGAAAACTCACCATGCAAAACAGCTTCAGTTCTTAAAATTCAATATTGCTTAAAGAAGGATGGGTCGACTTGAAGTTTCTGGTCATGGTTTTATTCTCCACTGTTTTTGGTTTAGGGTTTAGTTTTTGTTCAGCTTCAGAGCTTCAGAGGTGGAGGTGTATTCTTCAGGTGCTGGAGGCGTAGTCTTCAGAGGTGGGGGTGGTCTTCAGGTGATGGAGGTGTGGAATTCAGTGGTGGAGGTGTGCTCTTCAGTGGTGGGGGTGTGGTCTTCAGAGGTGGTGGTGTGGTTCTCAGTGATGGCAGCTTAACGACTGGCAGCTTTAAAACACTTCTCCTTCCACCTGCAGCTGCCAGATCGTCCCTGCTCCCTGCTCCCTGTCTTTGCCCCTGTTCTCCACTGATTCCTGTGTTCTTCCTCATCTTCTCCTGTCTGTCTCCATCCACTGAAGCAGCTCCACCTGGACTTCCTGTGTTTACTCACCTTTTGGTTTCTCTCGTGTCCTGGACTTTCCTGACTTAATAAACCCCTCTCACTCAGTCGCCCTCGTCTGTGTCTCCTGGGTCCAGTTTAACCCGAGCCTAAACATGACTTTTCCAAACTATGTTCCAAACTAAAATGAAAAGACAGTGAACAGGTGCCAGAAGGGAGATGAACAGAAAAACATCATTGCATTTATTATAAAAAGCCTCAGAGTAAAATTGGAGAGACGGAGCAATACTCACACCCAAAGAAACGACGTGTTGCAGACAGGACACGGAGAGTTAGTGACTGGAAATCATGAGGCCTCCTGTAGGAAACAGATCCAAGCAGCCATGTGTCTCATTCCAAGAAAAGGAAACACAACAGGGAGACGCTGGTGATGACTCTGTCAGAGAGTGAACCTAAAGCATCATGGCGGCTCAGGTGACGTGATACCTGTGAGAAAGAGTATCATCACCTGAGAACACACTGCAACTCACAGAAATGAGCATACTGTGTGTATGTGTGTGTGTGTGTGTGTGAGAGAGAGAGAGAGAGAGAGAGAGAGAGAGAGACAGCGTGTCACTGTTACTGAGAGAGATACTGATGTACTGATGTGTGGGTCCACTGGATCGCCTCCATAACTCTGTGTGTGTGTGTAGGCATGTGGCCAGAACCAGGTGACAGCTGCCAGTCTGCAGAGCGCTCTGCTTTATTCAATGCAGCCTCTCTGGAGTCGGACTGTATCTGAGAGTCTTGGCTGAGCAGAGACGTTGAATCATCCCAGAGCAGTTTTACAGCTCTCTAATGGAAACTGTACTGGTGTTCTCTAACAAGGCCGGCCGGGAACCTGAGCCAGAATCTGAACACGCTGTGAGGCGGAGCGCGTTCGCACCGGGGCCGGGAAACAATAAACGATGCTTTGAAGTGACTTATTACTGTAACAAAGTGGTTTTGGCCGACTGTGTTTTTGAGCCTTTTCCAGAATCAGTAATTTAACTTTCTCAGTTTTATTTATTGCACTTTGCTGGATTTGAAGCTGCATCAGTCAGAGTGAGAACAGAAGTCCCAACAAACTGGGAGACACGGAAGCAGCCGCAGCCGCCACGAAACCGCCGGAGCTGGTCTGCAGCCGGAGGCGGGGCTTCTGCGAGCGATGGAGGAACCTGACTGTTGGACGTGAATCATTGTCTCCGTCCGTCGTAAATCATTAGGTGTTGTAACACTGATCAAACATTGACATGAACTCCTGAACAGAACTGTGTGTGTGTGTGTGTGTGTGTGTGTGTGTGCATGTGTGTAAGTCCATTGGAAGTCGAGCTGTTGTTTCTTGTCCAGCTGTTCGTCCAGCTGTGATGGGCTTCCTTCATGGCTTGTGACAGTTGTCTTCAGTTCACACTCGGCCTTTCACACGCCGCCTCTCAGTTTGTTCTCTCGTGCTCGCCTACTTCCTCCAGTGTCTCAGGAGTGTCAGCTAGGATGCAGATGACAATGCTGCAATGTAAGGACTCACCCAGAGTCATTTATCTGTCGCTCTGCTTGGGACTGTTTGTCCATTTTCCTATGGCAGTGAATGAAAATGTGTGTGTGTTTCTGTGGACGACTCTGAGTGTGACTCTCAGTGTTGAACTGACTCGTTTTGTTGTTGATTTCACGACGATTGTACAAAACTGTTTAATGGATCCAGAACTTTGTTGCACATTTTGAAACTTTTCATTTTTGTGTAAATAAAACCCTCTTTTTGAAAATTCACTGCACAATATCTGCGATATCATTTTGGATCATTTCATTTCTGTGGGGTGAATGAGGCTTTATCTCATGGAACAACACGAGGAGAATTCATTTCCAATGTGAAAAGCTGAAGTAATCCAACTTTCTTTCTTCTCTGACTCTCTTAAAGGACATTTGAGTGTGTTATCATAACCCATTTTCACAACTCCTGTAAACGCACCGCCGGCCGCCTGGGTGTCAGTGTTCTCCCATCATGCTTCACTGTCAACAGCTGCAGGCAGATGAAGCTTGTCTTCATGTAGAAACCTCAGACTCATTTATGAGCAGCTCCATTTTCCTCCTGCTGACTGAGAAACCTTTCAAACAAGACCACAACAGATCTGTTGTTGCAGCAGCAGCCAGAGTTTTAAAATCAGTTCATCATGTTGCTGCCACAGAAATTATCGATAACTGCAGCTGGGTCTTTTGATAAAGTGGACGTACTGTTGGTGATTGTTGATCATCTCCGTCTTTTCTAGACAGAATATCGATGAACCTGGAGCCTGCTGTGACTGAGTCGGCTCTGAACCTGGATGCTGTTTGTCTCAGCCTTCAGTTTTCTCCCTCGCGGCCATAAGGCTTCACAGAAACCTTTTCCTGGCTCCGGTGTTGGAACCAGATCTGCTCGGGGTCCGGCACCCAGTGACGACGTTGTGACGGCTCTATTTCTGTATAAAGCACCCAATGAGACATCTCTCATACAAAGCATGAGAAGTTTTTTAGAAGTATTCGGGGCAGCTCAGCTCAGGACGTAGAGTGGTCCTCCACCAATTGGAAGGTTGTTGGTTCCATACCTGGCCCCTGTAGCCTATGCGTCGAAGTGTCCCTGGGCAAGACTCTGAACCCCATACTGCCCCCGATGACTGATCCATCAGTGTGTGAATGTACATCGCTTTGGATAAAAACGTCTGCTCAATGAAATTGTAGAATTGTAGAACTTGAAGCTGTTTGCAAATGTCAGCTGGTGTGAGATTTGACAGCAAGAGACACAACTGAGGTTTCTTCAGTCAAGAGCAGGCAAACGACTGATTGGTCACAGTTTCACTTCCATCTGTGTTTGTACATTTGATGCTGTTTGTCTCTTTGTGTTGCAGACGGCAGCAGAACATTTGTGTCCGGCACAAAATCAAACACAGAAACAATTCCAATATTACAGAAAAGCTCTGTTTTGACTCTGTTGTGTTTTTTTCTTATTTTACAGAGAGAAGATATTTTCTCATAAATACACAGATCGTGGTCACAGCAGACGTGATCTTTGCAGAAGGAGCATAAATCTGGAGGCCCAATTACTGGACTTCACCGAGCGAAGGCTGCGATCGGAGTCATCGCATCCAGCTGACCTTCAGATCGCGGCTTCAATCTGCTTTTCAAAGTTGACCGCCGTCCCGGGGGAGTGGCTTCGTATCAATACATTGACTCACATGAGCCTTGGGAAGTCCCATTTGGCGGACAGACACAGCAGCCGTTTTGATGATTTGCGAGGAGTCAATAAACTCTCTACCAGCCAAGCTTGGTCTGAAAACCTGGACGAGCCAGCGCGTGGAAAAAATGGATTACAGCTGTTAGAGCTTCAGCTCCATGCAGATGCATGTTCAGAGAAATTCACCATGGTTACAGATACGAGCGTCGGACTGATGGGCTGCACTGAGTTTAGAGCTAATGCAAACTCATGTTGATCGTTGGGCTTCTTCCTGTACAAGCTAACTAAAATATACAGCTTTCAATATCATAAAAACACTAGAGATATGGAAATACAAAAAAACACATGTACATCAATAAACAAATAATTGAAAGAGGTTTGCTTTTAGCCAGTATTTCACCTTTGTTGTAAAAGGTTTTATATGTGGAATTCATTTGATTTCAGTTGATGGCGTGTTGAGGGTTGACAGCCCTTCACTGAGGAAGCTGATTGTTTAGATCCCAGATGTGGTTTTTAACAGCTAGTATTCACTGTTGTTATCCCTGAAGAGGCTCCGAGGCTTCGACTGTTCAAACATTAGATGACTGAGTCCACAACCTGAAGGAGAGTGTGGAAATGACTGGGCTGCTTGAGTGGGTGTGTCCTGTTAGATAATGACAGTCAGGTTGGTCTTTACTGTTTTTAAAATCTTCTCTACATGTTCAGTCAAATTTGATTTTGAAGTGAGCCCTGTTTTCGCATGGAGAAACAAATATAACCTTTTTTTTTCAAATTCAATACAAGTTGATGTGTTGTAACCACAGATGGACATTATCCAGGTAGACAAGGTAGGAACTCTGTTGGGCTCGATGACACAGCTGGTGCGAATATGACCGTATCATCTGCATAAAACTGGAAGTTGACCTGGGCAACTTGTAGGACGGTCATTTAAGAACAGACTGAAAATCAGCAGGCCAAGGACTGAACCCTGGGGAACATCGTTCTGTTGTTTAACAGGGGTGAATTTGCTTAATTAACTTATAAACTGGGGTAAAAGTTAAAACTGAACATTTGTCTGGTTTGATCACTATAGAAACATTAACCAGTTTCATAGTCTGTCAACATCTGTGCTGCTGTAATATAATATCATGAATACTCATTGCTGTAAAATTCAGAGTAATCCCCATGATTTTATTTTCTGAGTTTTGCTGTACTTGTCGTACTACTTAGTTTGCCTCCTTCCATCCAGACATGAAGTCTCAAACTGTGGCTGATGTGTAATTAGAGCTGTTATGCAGATTCGGGGACACCTGTTACAGACAGTGTTGGGATGGATTCTCCAGTTTCTGACTACCAATGTGTCGACATATGCTGCAGTAAACTGGGGAAACCTTCACAAAGCGATGGATTGTGCAGCCTCCCATCTGGCCATGTGTTCGGCTGAGGCTCAGGCGGAGCAGGCGAAGTGCATCTGTGTGTGTGTGAACTCCTCATTTAGTGAATTATCCTCATTCCTATTTGTTTTATGAGGTTTTTTTTAATGATGCTCTCAGTGTTGTAGCACATGTGTCTCTTCTTGTCCAGTTAGCATCAGTGTTGATCTGGTCGGTATCATTGGTTCTTGTCCATCTTCTGTCCTTAAAGTAATGATAGCATTTTATCCCACGGGTACTTTTGAAGCAGTAGGTGTTTGGGTTTTTTACAAGGTTGCTGCCTCCGACCAGCGGCTCCTCAGAGGACACTTTGTGTTTATTGGAGGACGGTGGAGTGTTTTCAGCTCTGGTAGATGGACTTCCCCACCTGGGCTCAGTGTTCCTGAGAGGAGAAAGATAGATGCTCAGCGTGATATATATGAAGGTTTGGTTCCCATCGTAGCAGCTGCCGTCATTAAGTCGGTCATACTCCATTAGGCTTAAAGTGGAAAGAAGCTGATGTGAGTGCTGTGGCCTTCCTCACAGCTCCGCGGGCTTCGACGCCTCCATCGCATCTCGTGCTTTCAAAGTTCTGTACATCCTGTTTATATAAGACGCTGTTCATACCCAGAGATATTTCAGCCAGTAAAATAGTTCAAACAGGGTTTTGAGGAACAATAACTAATTCATTGATTTGAGTTATACAGTTTTTAATGGATACTGAATGTGATCTTATTGGTTCATGTACAGGTTTCCAATCAGGGCTGATTGTACCAGATTCTTTTTTCCACAAAAGCATCAGAGAACTGGACACAAGGTTTGAGTATATGACTCTGTGTTTTGTGGAGCTTCGTTTCTGAGTGCAGGACTGGTTTTAGTTTCAAAGAGCTGCTCCTTTCCAGACACTTGGAAAAGCCTTTCAGACGAGTTTCCTTTTCACGCAGCACTCGGCCCTCGTGTGCTCGTCAGGAGGGTCGGACGGAGATCTCCCAGCGTTGATGATCTTTCTGCAACAGAGGAAGGATTTACTGGATCATCTCTCCTTGGAAAGCAGCAGGTTGATCCCTTCCTGTTGCCGTCTTAAAGTCTAACCTGCTGCCTCTCCTTCTTCTTCTGTCTCTGTTCCATCCACTGGGTTTTTAATTTCTACTTCTCGTCATGCTTTGCCTCCAGGTATCTGCATCTCTTTTTTTTTAAGCTCCTCCCTCACTCCACCTCCGTCTCCTTTTCTCTCTACATTTACAGTGTGTGAATGAAAAATGGAGTGTCCTGTTGTCCTCATCCTTTCACAGCAGCTCATTCATATCGTTGTTTCTGCTCATAACTGAAGAAAGAAAGAGGAAATGTAGTGACATTAGAGCAGGACTCATGAAGCCTGTCTCCTCTTCTAATCACTGAGATTTTCCCACTAACGTCTGTCTGCTGCTGGTGATTAAAAAGCTCTTTGAACAACAGGAACCAGTCACTAATTTTACTGAGTGGTTTTTACTGTTCAAACTGTGAACATAAAGCTGGACACTCAGTTACACAAAGCTGAATCTACTGAGTGTTACAAGTTCATCTGAGGAGGGAAATAAAGACGGAGGGGACGAGACTTTAATCACTTAAATGTTATGTCAAATTCATGATTAGAATCAGTTTGTTTTTAATCTGGAGTTTGATGAGAGACAGACTCCAGGAGAGACAGTAAACATTAGTCTGATCAAATGATGATGTGATCTCAAAGCAGTGTGACGGATCCTGTTCTAGTATTTATCATCTGTTCCCTTTAAAATGAATCAGTGAACTGTCAAAGCTCCGCCCATCACATGACATCATCAGAGACAAACCAGGAAACAGTTCAGCTCTCAGTGAGAGGCAGTGTTGTACCCGAACGCGTTCAAAGAACGTTCGTTCATGAACTAACTCATATTTTGGGTGAACGTGAACATCCCGTTCATTTTTGCTTGATGAACGTTAAATTGTGAACGCACTCATTCTGCTGTTTCTTGAACGGCACTCTGATTTCGTTCAGATTACGTTCGTGCCAGATTTCAAGAGCCCTCGGCGAAAAACCAAGCTAAAACAGTAAAAACACATGGTAAACGACCATTAAAATGTCGCGGATAACCACCCGATCTGGCAACCGCAAGTCCTGCCTGTCGCTCTACCAACTTCGTCATCAGCGGTCGTCAGTCTCGTCACAATTCACATGTGTGCAAGGAAGGAGGATGCGTTTACCGAGAAACTAATTCCCATACAGTCGGGAATTAGCTTGTAGCTCGTGGCAACGTAAAAAAAAAAAAAAAAAAAAAAAGAACGAAATAGTTCATTTTGGGGAAGCCTGAACTTTAGTTCACAATTTTGAATTATGAACGATGAACTGAACTAGTTCATTTTAAAAGGCTTGAACTGAACTTTGAACTAGTTCATATAGAAAGTGAACTTTCCCAACACTGGTGAGAGGAGACAGACGGACAGACGGACGGTAAGATTTACTTTCATTACAAAGCTGTGACTTCACCTGAGGGGGGGCAGTTACAGGAGGGAGGACTGAGGTACAGAAGTATTTAAGTATTGAAGTACTGAAGTTGTGAAGTCTTTTAACCTGCTGCCAACTGAATAACACACAGTGACTCAAAGTGAAAGTGAAAGTCTTCCTGCTCTAACGTGCTGTCTGCTGTGTTTTCAGCTTCACTCAGAGACAAAATGGCTTCCAGCTCAGAGGAGGATTTCTACTGTTCAGTCTGTCATGAAGTCTTTAGAGATCCTGTTCTTCTGTCATGTATAGCCACAGCTTCTGTAAAGACTGTCTGAAGAGCTGGTGGAGAGAGAGACCAACACGTGAGTGTCCAGTTTGTAAGAGAAGATCGTCAAGGGATCGACCACCTTTAAACCTGTCGTTAAAGAACCTGTGTGAGGTCTTCTTACAGCAGAGAGCTCAGAGATCTTCAGAGTCTCTCTGCAGTCTGCACTCTGAGAAACTCAAACTCTTCTGTCTGGACCATCAGCAGCCGGTTTGTCTCGTCTGCAGAGATTCAAAAATCCACACCAACCACAGATTCAGACCCATCGATGAAGCTGCAGGAGAACACAAGAAGAAACTTCAGGAAACTCTGGAGAACTTAAAGAAGAAGTTAAAGGTCTTTGAAGAAGTTAAAGTGGAGTTTGATCAAACAGCAGAACACATTAAGGTCCAGGCCCGACACACAGAGAGGCAGATTAAGGAGCAGTTTCAGAAGCTTCACCAGTTTCTGGAGGAGGAAGAGGAGGCCAGGATGTCTGCACTGAGGGAGGAAGAGGAGCAGAAGAGCCAGAGGATGAAGGAGAAGATTGAGGCTGTGAGCAGAGAGATAGCAGCTCTTTCACACACAGTCAGAGTCACAGAGGAGGAGCTGAGAGCTGAAGACGTCTCATTCCTGCACAACTACAAGGCAGCAGTGGAAAGAGTCCAGCAGCGCCCCCTGCAGGACCACCCACAGCTGCACTCAGGAGCTCTGATCGATGTGGCCAAACACCTGGGCAACCTGACCTTCAACATCTGGAACAAGATGAAGGAGCTGGTCTCCTACACTCCTGTGGTTCTGGACCCAAACACTGCTGCTCAACAACTCATCCTGTCTGAAGATCTGACCAGAATGAGACGAGCAGAGAAACAGCAGCTTCCTGACAATCTAGAGAGGTTTGATTATTTTATCTGGTCTGCCCTGGGTTCTGAGGGTTTTAACTCAGGGACTCACAGCTGGGATGTGGGGGTTGGAGACAATACAGGCTGGGTAGTCGGTATGATGGCAGAGTATGCCCAGAGGAAGGGAGACAAACGATGTGAATTATGGTGCTTACATCTCTGTGGTGGTAAATACTTCACAGAGACACCATCAACTCCACGCACTGTTCTCCAAGTGCAGAAGAAGCTCCAGAGGATCAGAGTGAATCTGGACTGGAACAGAGGAGAGTTGTCGTTCTCTGATCTAGATACTAACACACACATACACACCTTCACACACACTTTCACTGAGAGGATGTTTCCATTCATTGAGACTAATGATAAATTGAAAGTGTTACCACTGAAGGTCTGTGTGACAGTGGAACAGAGCAGTCAGAGATGAAGATGATTACAATGATTCCAGCTCACTGGTTGAACTGTCTTTCACTGGTGAGCATGATATGATGAGCCTACATTTTCATAATGATGATGCTAATACTGCACTGTACTGCATGTTGAAACAAGAACTAAAACATGCCAGAGACAGACTTGGTGGTCTTTTGCTGTTCAGGCTGCAGCTGTGGAACGAGGAACTGTGGCTTCTTACATCCAGAGTCTGAAAACTTGTTTTTATCAAAAGATTTTCTGATCAGTTTTTAGGTTTATCTTTTATATTTACTATTGAATCAAACTGTACTTCATTCTCGATGTTCCTCTATTTTAAGTTTCCATTCGTCCATTTATGGATTTTTAATCATTGTTTTTAATTTTCCTTTTATTTTTCAGGCCTTCGTGAATGTTCATGTGTTTTATGTGTCATGGTTTTGTTGAATACAAATTAATTAATCAGATAATAAAATAAATATCTATATAAGAATAGCGTTAAATAAAATTTGTAATCTCTCTCCTCTTTGTTCCTGTTAGTTTCCTTTCAAACATTAAATGTTTGTATGAGCCAGAGACTTCACTTACTTTAGGTTAATTAGCCAAAACAGAGTGTAGCAGAAGATGCAGTCAGATGCTCATTAGTAGGAAAACAACCCTGTTGACATCACATGACCTCCATGACCTTCAGGTGAGTTGGTCTAGTTCCATATGTTAAAACTGAGCAGTGACTGCACCTGAAGGTTCCTGTGACACAGGACATATGATCCAGGAAGTTGAACAGAGAGAGAGAGTTCTCCTATTCTTATTTCACTAAACCTACAAACAATATTGACACATGCAAAAAACATGCCAATAGTGTGAAGGACGTCAGTCAAGTGCAAAACAAACACGTGAACACGCCCTCACGGACCTGAGTTTGTATCTGGAATCAAGGTAAGTAAACACACCTGTGAGGGTGGAGCTTCACACAGGTGAGAGCAGTACAACTGTCAGTGTTGAACAAACCCTCAACATCCATAATTAAAGCATTGTATAAAATAAATAACAGGAAAACAGAATAATATAAAAGGAGGAGAAGGTGTGTTACTGTCAGTATTTTATCATCCAGTTGAGCAGAAAAGTCTCTGTGATTTAAACTGATCAGATGTGAAGTAGTTTTCGGTCTGACATGAAACCGGTTCCTGTACTTTTCATAATAATGTCAGTATTATGTGTGTGTACAGTCACGTCATGGTTTTGGCTGTTTAGTTATTTCCTGTTTTATTTTGATAGAGTTCCTGTTCAGGTGAGTTCAGGAACTTTACTTCCTGCCTTTGTGCTTCTCCCACCTGTGGAATTGTTGATTGTTGTCACCTATTGTCACCTCGTCCTGTCGTCCCTCATGTTCTCACAGTGTTTGTGATTTTCCTTGTGTTTCCCTCGACCTCTGCTTGTTTTTCGACTCTTGTCCGTCTGAACCCTGCAAGTCAAGAAAAACTGAATTGCACTCCCTCTGTCTGGGCGTCTGAAGCCTCCTCCACGATCAGCTGCTGCTCTCTGACGGACTCTGTGTCTGTTTGCTGCTCAGCCGCTCGTCAACTGTGACTTTTTACAGCTTCTTCTCTGAGAATGACGACATGAGAGAACTGAGAGAGAATCAACAGGAGAGCTGATCCAGACAGAGAGACAATGAACGGACACTATGAAGGTCTGTGAAGCTGAGAGAAGCTGATGGTTCAGAGGAAACAACACTGTCGCACTGTTTCCTCATTATTTCATATATCATCTGCAACCTTCGACAACCAAAGAGCCATTTCTGCCTCTTTCCCAACAAATAAAATTCACATGGAGCCACAAACTAGTTTGACCCCTAAAATGAAACTACCACAGCAGATAAAGTTTTATATATAGTTACAGACAGACAGAGTACTTTATTAATCCCTTTGGGAGTTTGGCAGCTAGCTGGAGCCCGATGCTAACTCATTAGCAATAGTTACTATTAAAAGAAAAAAAAACGGGAGCGCTGACATTTGGACAGTCTGTTAGTACAATTAACTGCTCAGCAAGCCGAGTTATTTATCCAGTATTTACAGGAAAAAAAATATCCGAAAAGCAAAACCAGCACAAACAGCTGAAGATCAGAGACTGGATGAGCTCCGTGATTGGAGCAGGCAGCTGTCAATCAAAGTGACGAAGCAGTTTCATACAGTCTGTGGGCGGGACCTGTAACACATGTAGGATGTGACAAAATATTAATAGACTATGTTTTTATTTTAATGTTGTATCAAAGCAAGGAGCCGCTGCAGATGAAAGAGCCGCGAGGTGCCGACTCCCATCACATCTTAAAAACACTGTGACTTTGATAAAAAAAATCAACCTAAAAAAAGTGTGTGTGTGTGTGTGTGTGTGTGTGTGTGTGTGTGTTTGTGTGTGTCCTCACTGGAAATGATGCATGTATGTAAATGTGGGTCACATGACTCCCGTCAGTCTTTCTTCCACGTCATCCCGGCTCCCAAGGCCAACATCCAGCCTTTCCGCTCGACTTCCAGCCCGGCTGTGCGTGGCGTTGCCATGGCGTCGGGCTGTAGGATGAAGGAACTCACCCACCAGTGGTGGAAATCTGCCCGGAGGCTCCTCAGGATTCGCCCATGCGTCACTCTGTGCAGGCTGCCACCCCCTCCCCTCCTCCCCCCTTGTGTCTTCTCTCTTTCGTTCACACCTTGACAGCTCAGACTTTGCTAGTTAGCACAAAAATCTCTCCTCCTGTTCTGGATTTCACTGTCCCTCTGGCTTCTCCTCCTCTCCTTTCCTCCATTCATCTGTTTCCAAATTTGGTTTTGCTCCTCTCTCCCCTCATCTCCATTTAGCGTCCTCCTTTCTTCACAAGTCACACCTTCCATCGACCCATTCATCCCTCCGCCACCTCCCTCTGCGGTGCTATTCGTGCTGCCATCCCTCCATCATTTCCTCCCGACCTGCTCTTTCTCCCCCTCGCTCACTGTCTCAGCCGCCGCCTCCAGCCTCCTCTCTTCACGGCTAACACCCCGCCGAGGGGAGGCAGGACTGTCACGCAGCCGAGAGCGCAGGAGCGAGCTGCAGGAGCTGAGCTGTGTTATGAGGAACGAGAGGGGCATCATGGGAAATGTCTGTCCTCCCCTGCGAGTCCGTTTGTGCTTCTTGCTTTTCTCGCTCCTTCCTCCCTCCTTTTTCTGCTTGTTTTTCACGTCTTCGCTCCTCAGTTTGTGCCCCGTCTTTCTGTAGGAGTCTCTTTAGCAGCAGCTCGTGCTGTTATCTCAACATGTTGCCTTCCCACACGCGCAAACTCTTCCTCTAATAAAGTCATGAAATTTTCATTCCTACACACTGCCGGGGGAGAAATAACTGTGTTATCACTCTGGAGAGGCTCCTGCACTTCCACTTCTTCTTGTCTTCGTTTAGAAGAACTGAAGAAACCTGGGTTTATCTTCAAACAGCCGGCTCAGTGTTGAGGAAGATTTGACTTCCTTCACAGATGCGTTCAATGGCCTGACAGAAGCTCCTCCTTCAGAACCTTGTACGTCATCAAACGTGTGCATTCAGATTCATACGAGACACGAGTACATACAGAGTACTGCAGTTAATGTACCTGGTTACTGCCTGTGGACTGTTTACGTACGTAAGAACCCTCACAGCCCTGCAGTCCGTCATTCGTCTCCCAGCACTCACCCCTGCTCTGCCTCACCTCACCTCACCTGCCGGCCCCTCCCACCTCATCAGCTCACCTGCTCCCAGCAGCAGTCAGGTCAGGTGTCTGTCAGCAGAGCGAGTTCACTGCCTGATCCCTCCTCCACCTTTCTGACCTCTCACCTGGCTACGACTCAGAGTCACCTGCTTTCATTTATTTTGGCTTAATTTTCTTTTTTTTTTTAATTTAATTGAAATCCTTTTCGGGCTGCCAACACGCTCAGGCACATGAGCGCACACTGGCCCGGGATCTGAACCCGGGTGTCAGCAGTGAGAGCATCCTAACCGCTGGACCACCACCAGGACTGTTAGACAGCGTCTGCTCCCTCGTGCTGTCTGGATCATCCCGTCGGGATGATAACCCCGCCCACCTGTATGTGAGGACTTGACCCGAACTCATACAAGACTCTGTTGGAACTTACCTCTCTGTCAATGAATGTTCTCAGGCAGAACCGAGCCTCAATGTTGCATCCACATGTTGGCCTGTCACATCACTCACAAACACATGTAGAACTGTAATAAATACAGGAGAGGTAAGCACAGAATGCACATACCTGAATGGCTGTTGAAGAAAACATGTGAACCACGAACAGCATCAAAAATGGCTTTAATTCCGGGACCATCTTAAGGACTTTAAACACAGGTGTTTTTGAGCCGTGACCTGCTCCCGTCTGTCAGCCGTGCAGGAGTTTGAGCCGTCGCACAGGTTGCTGAAAGGTTAAAGATTCGATCCACCATCGCAGCTGGATGATGAATCGCTCCGTCCTTGACTGGCAGACCAAACAGCTGCCTTCTCACTTACAGTGGCCCTGTTGAGCGGTGTCAGCTAAATGTCATGACTTAAATGTTCACATCTACGCCGGCGCCGCGTGCTGCCGCGGCTCGAAGGTGTCTGGATACCTGACAGAGCACCATTAAGGACGGAAAGGTCACCTGAAACACATTCCACCTCTCGGCCATGGGGGGGCGTGGAGAAATATTTGCTGTCCTTTTGACACCATCATGGAGTCCAGCACTGCAGCACACACAGACGTGAGTGGGTGCAGCTTCAATAGGACGTTCTCTGCATTACCTGATACTGACTCTGAAACAGAGGCTGAACAAGACCGTGAAAGGGCATGAAGGGAAACAGAAGCAGGGACAGGGACCCCCCCCCCCCCCCCCATTCCTTCAGTGGAGAGTCAGGCTTCTTACATGTAATTCTCCCAGCTAATCACTCAAAATATTTCCAACAACAATAGATTCGTGTCCAGTCTTCAGCTACTGTGAATGAAACATGAGTGGAATAGGTCTTCCCTTTCACAGGTAGGCTTTTATTATGGGAAAAAAAAAACCTCAGGAAGCGTGGAGCTGTGTTGACAGTAGCTTCACATGGATCAGGAGTTAAACAAAGACAGAATGATGATGAAATTAATGAGAGTTTATTTCTATGAATAAAAGGGAGTGAGAGCAGCAGGATGGTGAGTCTGACATGACTCTGGTCCTAAAGCAGAGCTGGACACCGGATTTATCATGTGATGTTGTTTTGATTAAACTTACCTTTGGAACGGACCTCACTTTATCTGTCTGACCTTCACTTTATGTGATCATTTCTGCTCTAAACTGGCCTCACAGTTTCTGACGCCAGTACAAATGACAAAGTGCAAACTGAGCACATGCAAATATACAAAGGCTTGACTTCAGACGCAGACATTGTCCAAGCCGTCTGATTCGATGCCGTGTGGGGCGGGATGAGAGCAGGATGTGCTTTTAAAGGTGGTCACATTCCTCCAGCGAGGCTCACATGGTGAGATAAGCGCTGCTGCAGACCGACCCATGGGCTGCATTACACGGACCGCTCCTCCGCTCGCCTCTCATTTACTGCTATCTGGCCTCGGCTGCACCTCCAGATGTCTGCAAGCCGCCCCTATCTGTGGGCCGGCTAACAGGCGCTGCGCGAGCAGGGGGAGATAAGATGCATGGCCCCCTGGGGAGGGTCCTGATCGGTGTGGCTGGCCTTTCGCTCGCCACTTGTGTATTTGTGCACGTGCATCTGTGCACGACCCTCATTTGACCAAATGGCCTTTAGCTGCTGATGCGTTTCTGCTGGTGTCATGATAATTGTATTTCTGTGCAGCCCTGTCTGTGTGTGTGTGTGTGTGTGTGTGTGTGTGTGTGTGTGTGTGTGTGTGTAAGCAGACCTTGCTTGCCCTGCATCAGATATCTTTGGCTGCGGGTCAAGGCACCGGCCGATCTCACTGGTTTCACTCGGTTTGTGTCACTTACACAGACACAGTGTGGACAGTTGTCAGTAACATTGATTTATTACCCAGAGTGCAGTGCTTGGCCACACATCCCTTAAACTGAACATCAGTTTACTGTTCCTCTTCTCTATTGGATTTCATGCCATTTTATTTTCCCTACATCGGCTGGATCCATGTGGAGATGTAGTGAAGAAAATCAATCACACATTTTCAACCACACGGCTTCAGTTTGAGGACAAAATCAAAGAATGTGTGTATGAATGTATTTAACTCAGCAAATGGACGTGATACATTAATAACCCATCAACCCACTGATGTAACAGACAGAGTCCGAAGGTCTGTTTGTATCCTGACACCTCCAGTTTTCAGGGCCTCACTCCTCAGGTTATGAAACTCATGTGCTGATGAACTGCAGCAAGAAACCATTTCAACTTTTTAAGAAAACAATCGGACAAAACTCCAGAATTAAACCCTGAAATAAAAAGGCAGAAAAACTGAACTTTCTCTTCACATATATCAAATGTAACGGTGGGCGGCAGCTGCCAGAGTCGCTCCAGTCCTATTGTGTGTTTATCTCCTGTTTCACTTCGAGCTGAGTTTAATTTAAATAGTTATTTAATTGAACAAAGAGCAGGTGTTGAAAGTGACTGAGAGGACGAGGCAGAGTCTGCAGCTCGTTCTGAGGCGGCAAAATATGCAGCTCAGAAATTCTGAACCAGGTCCAGGTCCAGGTTCTGATGATTCCCACAATCGCTCCATGTTTCAACATTTAGCTCTTGGACGTCATCATCGATCCAGAGCCTCAAGAGGCAACGAGAATTTCTGGTTTTGAAGGCAGCAATTTCGTGTAAGACAGAGGAACATGCATTATTGGAATCACTCAGCGGCTGAAAGAGGTGAACCAGAGCGACTGCTGGGGAGTCAGCAGCAGAGGGCATGGCTCTGAGAACACGGCTGCAGGTGACTTCAGGGATCCGTCTACGATCGAATACAACAAACAAAACATGTAACCAAAAAATTAAACTTCCAGGATCTAAAAGGTTAAAAAAAAACTGGATTCAATATTAATATCTGATGGGCCGACACGACGGCGACACGTGTGCGTCCAGGGTTTTGTTTATTTCAGCTAATAAAGGAGCTTTTCATTTGCTCTGTGGAGGCAAATTTCCTGAAAATGTGCCATTTAAAATGAAAAAGTCAGAAAAAATGCATTCGCTAAATGAACCAACTGAGAGGCAGTTTCCATCTCTGTGAAATAAACAAAGGTCCAGTGATGACTTTGATTCAAACAGAGAGCCAAACGTGTGTTTCTCTTCACTGTGGGTTTCTCTGATGACGAACATCTCCAGTGAGTCACACACACACACACACATTCTGACTGAGAATGAGAAGGAAGCGACTCAGCTCCTGATGCCGAGGTGAAGGGACTCAGATCACACTCATTCTATATCTGTACATTGTTCACAGTTCATTTCCCTCAGTGCGACGCTGGGAAGCTTTTTAATGTTACACACATACAAACATCAAAGAGTCACCTGATCCGTGATGTCTGAGAGCTCTGTGGTGAAAGTGACAGAAACTCTCAGCTCAGAACTGATAAAGATCAAAGGCAGAAATCAATAAAGCAAAACAAAGTAACTTCCAGTCACAGGGTCAAAGGTCAACTGTTGAATGATGAGCTAAATATGTATCATGGCCAATAAACGCCCGAGGTGAAACTTCACAGCCTGTAACACCATCAAACCTCAGATGCACAATCACATGACCAACGACCAGGATTACTGACACGTTGATGGATGGGTTGGTTCTGCTGGGACTGACAGGCTTAAAGGAGTCCTCTCTCTCCATCACATACCCTCTGATGTCACGTACGTCTGGCACCGAACGAGCAAGTCCACATTCTGTCACGTTTGTCTTTGACCATTAACAGGTTTCCGTCTCTCCCTGATCCAGACTTCTAGCACCTCGGTGCCTCCTATCCACCTCAGTGAGTCAAGTCAAGCAGCCGATTCTGCTGCCGAACAAAAGGCTTCATCTGAAGACACAAACACACACACACACCTCATCTTTCTCTCCGTTTCTCGATTGTTGACTCTTGATGTCTTTCTTTCCTTATTTGTCTCTTTGCACCTCCTCCTCCCCCTCCTCTTCCCCCCC
>JBBMOC010000844.1:0-18469 GCA_037975185.1 Centropyge bicolor | reverse complement strand
GCAGTCAGACTTGTGTGGTGCATGAGAGTTCAGAGGCTTTGAGCAGTCATGAAACGGTTAGTGTTCAATGACAGAGTGAACACTGTACAGGAACTTCCAAATCCAGCTGATCTCACCCAGCATTAAAGGTTAACTCTGGATGATTCACAAACCTCCCTGTTCGTTTTCACTGAAACTACTTTGTAGTGAAGAAACAGCCCCTATTAAAACTGCTGACAGTGCGTTTTGTGGATTATTCAAAGTTATTGTTGATTAGTGAATTGAATTTTTCAGTCCTGTGAACACCACAAACTACATTTAACTTCATTCTATTTTTGTGGAGGCAGAGAAAGACTGAAAAAAAGTTTTTGGAGTCTGGATGAACTGACTCTTTAACATTAGCCTTGGGTTCCCACTGGATTATGTAAAACCAGACAAAATCCAAACCAGTTCCAGATTAGTCCGGAGGCACATTCTCCCACATGTCCAGTGAGCAGGAGCAGTGTCACACAGAGCTGTGTGCAAAACACGAGTGAGCAAGCTCAGACTGTGACTTCCAACAGGTGAACTTTGAGGACGAGGCGTTCGCGGTCAGGATGGAAATGTCATTTCTCAGTGAGCACATTCCTTACTCCTTCTTTGTTGACACTAAGCCGCCTCCTCCTCTTCATGTTGTCCATCTTCTTCAGGACTGACGTAGCCGTGCTGCAGAGAGGGGGGCGGAGCATTACATATTCTTTATTCAAATTAAATCTACTTTATCACATCCAGCTAGGAATTATCTGCAAGTCCACAATGTGATGTCATCAAATTGCTTCTTTTCCCCGACCACTGGGTCAAAACCTGAAAATACTCAGTTTACTTCCAAAATATACAAAGAAAAGAAGCAAATCCTCCCAATGAGAAGCTGGAAGTAAAACATTTCTGCCATTTCTGCTTGAAATCAAACTGGAAACTCATTAATGATTCCAGCTCTAACAACAACATCACATTACTTTTGTTTCTCTTCAGCTGCTCTCTTACTTGGTGCTGACGCCATCGAACAGGTCGGAGGCCTGATACCTGCTGGTCGGTTTGGTCAGCCTGGTGCTTCTCCTCAGTCCACCCCTCCAGCCATCTGGGGACACAGATACACATTGATGCATGTTGTTACACATGTTTACTGACACGTGTGCCTGAAAGCTACTGAAGTCAATAATACCCAGTTTGTCACAGTTTACATTTCATTTGATCATTTCTTTGTGCCGATAAATCAGTGATTCTCCCACAGCTGTTCCTCCATCAGGCTGCTAACTCACATTAAATATTCCTCATTCAATAAATGAAATAGATCTTTGCAGGTTTTTTTGTAGTTGAACAAAGGTGATATAGATCAACATGACAAAACTCTCAGCTCCTTCTGCTGAATTCCTGTGAATTGACTGATATTTTGCTAAAAGCTTAACTAATATTTTGTAAACCTCCTTGATATTTTAGGCCATGACTCTCACTGATAACGTGACCATTCTTACCTGCAGCGTTCTGAAGCCTTTGAGATTTCCTATAAACACAAAACAAGGTTCTGTGTGAGAGAACGTTCGAGCAGTCGCAGCACAGTGATTCATGTTACACTGTAGTGGAAACTGTAATGTCACTGCAGCTGCACATATATTCACAGTCACAGCAGTGCTCTGAATGACACAAAGAGTGAGACTGGATTTTCTAACTGATTCAAACTGTCTCATAACTCTCATAGATTTCTTACTTATCAATTAATTGACTAATCATTACAGCAGTGATGGCGGCTATCAAACATGTATTGGTCATTGGGGTCTGACCTGACGACAGCTCTGGCTGGTTTCCCATCTTCATCTTCCTGCGATTCTGAATCGACTTGATTCAGTTCATCACCTTTGGCATTAAATCCCTGAAAAATACATTTCACAAACATTTCAGAAGTGAGTCAGCTGCAACTGACAGGACGTCAGTGACCTGCTCACACTGTCGCTGCACGACATCAATACAACTGAGAGACAGACAACCCTCGTTATTTCACCTTGGACATTCAGCACAAAGACAGAAATGAGTACAGATAAAGGCAGAAGTCAACGATAATAATAAGCATATAAAATAAAAATCTAAACTATACAAGAGCTATTAAAGTCAAAATTACAAGAGTATCATCGTGCACAGAAGCATTGTTGGCAAAAGGAGAATAAAACTAAAAAAGAAATGTAATACAGAATGTAATGTAATTAAACTGTGCAAAAGTTAACATAATGCATTATATAAAGCACAGCACGATACAGTACTATATACTGCAGAATGCAATATAATGTGAAATGTAGTTAAATAGATGAAATATAATATAGGATAATATAGAATGATCCTGCAGATTCATGTGTTTCATATCATTATAATTAAAATAAAACAAAATTACATAAATAAAACTGTATGTGGAGTCCTGAGGGGATAAAAATCTACGTTATATATTTATTCCTATGAAATGACTGATATGGGAATTTGTAGACAGATATTAATATTTGAGAGTTTAAAAAATGCAATAATACATAATCACATAATAATAATAATAATAATGGGAGATGGTGATTTTGTTGTTGAAATCTATAACTTGAAATCAATAATGTTCAAATTCTAGTCCCAATATTTTCATAATAAACATAATATTATACATAATATAATAAAACTTAATCAATTCAGTGAAGTAGCTTGTTGCTGTTAAACAAACGGACTGTAGTTCATATTGTTTCGGGTCAAATGAAGCAGTGAAACCTTTCCTTCATGCCCAAACAGACTCACGCTGCAGCGGCCACAGTCCAGCCGGCTCCGGGAGCTCCTGGCCGGCCTCTGCTGCCGCGGTGGCCCGCTGCTCTCATCGCCGAGCGCCACCATGCTAACACACAAGCTAACAGTTAGCTGAGCAGGGGGCCGACGGGAGAAGCCCGGACCGTGGGTGTAGAGCTCCGGTGTGTCCCGGTCGTTCCGCTCTGTTGACCGACGAGGCTGAAACACGGAAACACGGAGCAGAAGCTGAAACCGAATGAGCCGCCAATAAACCACGGCGTCATTTAAACCTGGCCGCCGCCCGCTGACGTCATGACGCACTGTGCGCGAGTAAACAAAAACAACCGTTTATTTCTAATGTTTGACACATAAATCTATTATTTATCAAAATGGAAATGATCTCAAAGTTAAATGTGTCCAAAATAGATACAGTGATTCTTCTTTTAACTTGAATTAACGCAAAAAAAAAAAAAAAAAAAAAAAAAAAATCAAGAAGCTGGAGTTTGAGAAGGGAAATACATTTTATTTTGATTGACAGCTTTCACTGGCATCACATCAGCTCTCTCATCATCAAACTGTTAAATATAATCAGACGACTAAAAAGACTCAAACATCTCATATGAATCATGAGCGTCTGTACAAACCATTAGAAACATGAAGCAGCTCATCTTATTGTTGAGTTCAGCTTCAGACGATCCTGTCCAGTGAAAACCACGTATCTCCAGATGTTTGTGATGAAGTGAAGGATGAAGTTTTCCTTCCTGAGAAAATCCTCCTGAAGCTGAATCAGCTCTTTAAAAAGCCTCTTGAATCCAAAGTCCTGGACTCAAAGCTGAAAACAGGCTGTTTCTCTGATGGAGCTTTGTGGAGATACGTGGTTCTCACAGGACGACCGGGCTACAGACACATGAGGATCTGATAGAGTCTGATGCTCGGTGCTGGAGATGAAAGAGACAGGATATAAAGTGGTTCAGATGAGCTTCAACATCTGCAGCAGGAGAATGACACAGACACATTGAAGCAGCGGTGATAACAAACGTGAGCTCATCAAAAGCCGGTTTCCTCCACGTTCTCGTACAGCAGCGTGTCGTCGGCAGCAGCTCGGGGGGGTTGGTTGTCCGGCTCGTTGGCTGCAGGGAAGAACAGAGATGTTATTTTTGTATAAATACTGTCATGATGAAGTACCTGCGTGCATGATGAAGACGAGCAGCGTTTCGGTTCTTAATTTCTCCTTCAAGCGTTCGAGCTGTTCTTGCTGCTCGGTGCAGGACCACACTGAGCGGCAGGGATACTTACGAGGCTCAGGGTGGTTCGACCCTGCAGGAAACAGAACATGAATTCAGGTGAGTGTAGATGCAGTATGGGTGAAAGTACCTGCCCCGATTTCTCCCCATGTTGTGTAACGATGAAGATCATGTGACACTGCATGAATGAAACTTAGCACTGCGATCATTATGTTCGTCAGTGGAAGAGAAAATAAACAGTAACTCTAGAAGCAGTTTACTGGTCAAACAGTCAAATCAATTTCTTATTCGATCAATTTAGAATTTTTATTTCCATCACCTGAAGTTGAACCATCTGGACATTGAGCCAGGCTGTTGACCTTCGGCACCAGGTTTTAACCAGTGAGAACACTCGGACTGAAAAAGACGACATCTCTGCTTCTGCTGCGTTGAGTTTGATCCTTTTTGTTTCTGTCCATCATGAGTCCGACAGTGTCACTGAAGCACAACACTAAATCAATGAGGACTCTTCTAAAGCCCGAAGGTCGGTCACACCAGGTGACGTTTCATGGCAAACGTGACGAGTTGAATCCAACAGGATCAAAAACTGAATGAACTGAACTCATGCTGCTGATGAGCAACAAACAGTCTTTACCGTCTAGTTTTCTTCCAGAAAAGATGCAGGTCCTGTTTCTTTTTTGTGCTGTTATTGTTCTTAAATAAGGAACATCCTTTTTTCGTCGAATCAAATCAAATCAAAAAACAAATCCTCCGCTCCAGATCTAGGTCTGCAGCTTGGAGGCAACAGTACTTACTGTGTCTACCAGTGCATCTGGTGCTGAAGATCACCAGCAGCGCACCGACGATCACACCCACAATCGCCACTGTGAACCGAACAGGAGCCGTGTAGATGGTTCCTCCAGGGGGGCTGAGACGCTCCTGACCTGAAACACCCAACACTTTCCACTTTAGTTTTAATATGTCACTCACTCTCTACAGCACATCTCTACGTTAGCATCAGTCTACTTTAGTTTGATGTAAGTTAGTAGAACATGGACACACAGTGACTTACCAACATGACAGGATCCGAATATTTCCACTTGGATTCAAAAGAGACAGATTGCAGCTACTTAAAGTTTCTTACCCCAGACCTTCTCAACGTGTAACCCAGACGCACGGTCATGGACCTCACAGGTGTAATTGGACCTGTCGCTCCTCAGAATCTCCACACTGTCTCTTCTCTGGTAGGTCTCGTCTTCGTTTGGTCGAACACCCGACGACTCCACTCCGTCCTGTCCATGCAGAATGCCTCCCTCCCTTCTGATGGACAGCTCGATAGCTTTTGCGTAGAATCCTGTGGCCAGGCAGGTCAGAGTGATGTTGCTCTCAGCCTTGGCGTTCTGAGCAAACACGAACACTTCAGGTGGAGCTGCACAGAGACAAAATGCAGAGTTGGTTGTTTGAGGGTACAGACCCCTGTTTCCCACAGGAATGAGGCCATGATGATAAAGGTTCTTTAGGTTTTCATTGTAACTTCAAAGGCTTTTAGAAAGAGCCACCGCGTTGCCTCCTCCGCCCTCAAAGTCCAGGACCTGCAGAACAAACCTCAATCTACATGTCTTATTTTCATGTTTCATGTCTATACTTTTATAAACGCGGATGATTTCGTTGGGTAGTGTTTGATGTAAAACGCTTGATAATGTCTAAATTAGAACATAAAACTAATGCACAAACAAATGAATTCATTTGATTTGCTGAATTCATCTGAGTTTCTCTTCTGGCTGAAACTTTCCTGATGGTTTGAAACTGGAACTGTCACAGCTTCATTTTAGATTTAATATGAGTTTTGGAGAAACGACTGCCTCCAACAAAGTCGACTTACTTAGACTGACTTCACACTTACAGGCTGCTCTTAGCTGTGCTCGTCCATAATCCACGAACTTGTTCAACCATGCAATGCACTCTTTCTCCAGGTATCCTTTGGTGTATTCTTTTAGGACCTGGACATCGTCCCACTTCCTCTTGGTTGGGACTGCAGCATCAGCCGCAGCGACCCAGACCACGTTGACAGGGTCAAAGGACAGGAAGTCGTTCCCGTCGTAGCTGTACGAGTCCTTGCCGTGGTGAAACTTCATCCTGCCGTCGGGCTGCGTGTCGCCTTCACAGCCGTGCAGCCACTGAAGAACGTGGACGTCTGAAACCAGAGGAAAAGCCAGGACAGTGAAAGACATAAGGAGGAAATGTGAAAGCAGACAAACAGATCACAAGATGACAGAAACCTGAACACTTCACTGACAGCAACACGACTGTAACACCACCTCTGGGACAGACGGGACATGACCCTGGAGGGAAACTGTCAACAACTGAAACTGTATGAATTCTGTTAATATGACTTGTTCCAGACTCGAACAACCCAGCAGGAGTCTCACACCGTTCACACGTCACGGGTCTTACCCGAGTCGTTCTTTCTCATTCGTTGCTGCAGAATGTCGATGTTGACTTTGAACCACTGCTGCTTGCTCTGACGGGACATTGTGCCCTTCTCCCAGTATTCTGCACTCAGTCGCTCTTTCATCCAGGTCTGTTTGGGAACCTTCCTCTGTGTGTCACTGTCGAAGTAGTCGATCATCTTGTCGTCCAGCAGACCCATGGCTGTGAAGTCATGGATGCCCGGGAGGCCGACGGGTTTGGAGAGGGCCGTGTAGATGTAGGTGAGGGAGTGTGTCTCTGAGTCAGACAGATGTTTATTAGAAAAGGCAGGTAATTCCTTAACCCCTGTGGAGGAAGGAGCCAAGTTTGACCAACATTCAGGTGATGTTTTTCTGCTTTGTGTGACTGAAAGTGATGAAATCAGTCCTGAGCTCAGCCTGGTTACTTATTTAGGAGAACAACCACAGCTCCAGAAATCCGCCACACCTTTCTGACAGGTGACGCTCGGACCCACCTCCCACCGCCATTGGTCAGGTGTGTGCAGGCACTTTACACGAGAACAAGTGCAACACTGTGAATGGCCTCCAGGACAGACTGTCTGAAAATGTGCAACGTGCCTCGCAGTTCTCACAGACTGGTCCTTAACGGCAGCATCAGCAAGCCAAGCATCGGCCAATAAATGAGTCCATTACAGAGACGACTGCATGATTGACAACAGGCAAACAAACTCAGCTCTGCTTTGTTTTGTTCTCTGCTTTGCTGCAGTAAACCTGTCAGATCATTTCTAAATGGATCTCAGGCAGCGTGAAAGTAGATTTGTTTCGCTTCAGTTTTTAGGTCAGTTTTTTCTGTGAATTTCCCCACTGTGGGACGAGTAAAGGCTTAATTTATCTCAATGAGCTTCCTGTTGTACACACGGGGCGTTCACTGCACAGAAATGTGAGAAGTTGTGGTGAATCTGCCACATGCCAGTTTCAGTTATTAGAAACTAGTTCTCTGTTGACACATAAAGGTTAACGTTCATGATGAAAAGATCAGTCAATTCAGTTCATCTTAAATTAATCACTGATGAATTCTTATGCTTGAGGAACTTTGTGCGTAAATCAACTGTTTGAATGGATCAGTTTTGTTTTTTTCTTTTGCTGTTTTTCAATCCAAACACAGATTAACTGAAACAATGACCAATGACTGTCCTGATGTGCTCGGATTCTGATCTCGGATCATCTGTCATGTTCTCCTGGACACGACTGGCTCCGTCTCTCAGATCCTGTTTGCTGAAACGTGGCAGCTTCACATTCGATCTCTCGACGGTTCACAGGTTTGACTTCAAACCTTTGCTAGAAATCAAAGTCCACATTTAGTTAAGGGATAGATTTTAAACAAAAATGTCGGTCCAGCTGTTTGACGGCAAGTTTTAAAATGTGTTTTAATGAAAAGCAAAGACGTGTTTGTTTTGTTTCTTTTTTCATACATTACCTCGTTCTCCTTTACTTTTTTGGTAAATTCTTGTTTTTTCTTCAATTTCCTGAGACTCTCGCTCTTTTCTCTGACTCAAAAACACGAAAATTAATTATTGACCAATTAAAGGCCGTTTTTACTTTAGGAAGTCAAAAAAAAGTAGCCTTGACTTTAATGTGAGTTATTGACATGTGATATAAAGAGAAGATCATCAAGTCTGCAAAAACATATTCATGTCACTTCTAGTGAATTCATTTTGAAAACTGAACTCAAAAGCTCAAAATGCTGACTTTTTCTTGCATCACATGAATGCATCAGAAAGGTCTTAGCTCACCGCCGTCCACCGTCAGGAAGGTCCACAGCAGAACGAAAACTGCAGCCAAAGCCATTTCCAACAGGGACTGGACGAGCTCGTCGAGTGTAAAACTCTGTCGGTCTGTGGTCGAATCTGTCGTCTGTGGCTGTTGCTTCCTGCTTCTCTTCACTGTGTGAGAAGCCAAATGTGGTGCATTCAGGTGCCAACATTTGCAATAACTGAAATATCAAAGACTGGCTGGTTACAGAATCTCGAATGTGAAGATTTTCTGTTTCATATGAAGGTGAACTGAACGTCTTTGTGCTTCTCAGCTGGTCGACAGGACAAAGCATCAGCTTGAAGACTTTAAATCACTCGAAGATTCTTGAACAGCCTCGTCTTTATCTGAGATGTTTAGTCTTCACACAACAACTTCAGTCATTTTGAACAAAGCCATGAACGTCTTCAGGGAGCGACTGTCTGAAACTGAGGTTGTCCTGGTTTGTCTGACTCTGTGGTCATTTTATTTATGCTGCCTACGATAAAGAAAACACACGTCAGGATGTCAACACTCGCTTCAAACTGCTTCAGTCCAAACAGATAATGAGTCGTGACTCCATCATATCAACCCTGACTCACCTGGTCTGTGTCACATGTGGAAAACACCAGTGCAGCTTGTTGAACTACCTGTGAGACGCCCAAGCCTCAGAGCCTCAGACGATCAGACAGGGCTTCTATATTCAGGACCCCCCAGGTCTGGATCTGAAGATGTGAGGCTGCAGAATCACTGACACAATCACTTATTGTTAATGTTATCACCCGTTTAAATTCTTCTTTTATTTTTATCATCATTGTTCTTGTCTTTATTGTTGGGAATTTTGCTGCTTTTTATTTTGTAGTCAGTGTCTGATTTTATTTGCCTCAGTCCTTTAATCCTGTTTCAACCATGTGAAGCACTTTGTAACTTTCCTATTTTGACCATTTGGGGGCAGCCTCCACCCACCAGGTGACGTCTATTAAATCCAGGGCTGGGGGACACAAAGGGACAGGGACCATGGACACAGCTGGACAGAGACAGGCAGGAGACAGAGGAAGACACGCAGCAAAGGGCCGGACTCAGACTGGGATCGGACCCGGTGTGTTGTTCACTAGGGGTGTAAATCACCAGTTTCATGACGATATGATACTACATCGAGTCTTTGGACAACCGTTCGATATCTGCCGATATCACAAAGTCTGCCACGATTCGATTTGATTCGATTCGATTCAGGGGCCTTGGATCGATTTAAGATGAAGCTTGAGCTTTTGATGAAAGAAGTCGGTCAGAGGTGTTGAGCAGGCAGCGGGATCTACGCAATGCTAACGCTAGCATGAAGGTCAATACCGTGTTCCAGGAAGCTCAGTGCGCGGACGAGAGTGACTGAGCGCGTGCGCGCGCCCTTGTGAACGAGCCTGTGGAGCGGACAGGTGTGTGGGTGTGCCCGTGATACCGGTGAGAGACAGACACGGCGGCCGCGGCAGGTTTTACAGTGCAGTCAGCCAATAAAGTCCAACTCTAAACTTCAGAACGAATGTTAAAGATGATGATATTGATCAATGGTTTGAGTTTCCATCGATTTGATTGGATCGTTGCTTAACCAATGGATGGATCGATCCAGATCTATGGATCATTGAATCTCTGCTACAAGTTAATCACTTCAACTGAACAATGCTTTCAGTGATTTACTTTAATTCTTTGAAAAGTGCACAAGTCAAAAAGCCAACTGACACAAAGAAGAGCTCTGAACTGACAGATTCAGAAAGTCAACGCTGCTCTGATCCTTATAAGACAGTCAATACAAAAATATAAATGATATTCATAAATTCATAAATCACAGGCACATCAGACAGAAACATGTGAGCTGAACTAACATATTAAACTTACATATGCAAACCACACCACAGTCTTACAATCCATGTTATAACTGAGCAAAGAACTGAAATATTTCACTTTGAAACACTCAATAACACCACTGTCAGCAGGAGTGCAGGTTTTAGCACAGGACAAAACAGTGAGAAATAACATCACAAAGTTCACCACATTTCAGTTATAATGAACAAATTCATTCAAAAGCAGAAACATGAAATAATAAAACGTGCTGAGCACAGGGCTAAGAGTGAACTGCAGAAGTCTCCCAGAAACCCATGAAGCCGTTTAAGCACTGGATGCCAGCAAATTACCCAAATTATCTGTGAGTGAGATTTGTTTTCTTTCTTATTTCATAATAGATAAAAATGAGTCAAATTCCTAATTTGAAGGTTGATAAATTCCAGACAATAAGCAGACTGACAGACTGGACTCATGTTTCACTGCCTGAAGAACTTCATAGTATCAGATGAGACTTTTGCCGTAAACCTACAGAACAGCTTGTTGAAAGTGATTATAAATGATAGAAACTCAATCAAAATACACAGTGCAGATATAAACAGCAGAGTGAACGAATCAAAGCAGTGCTTCACTTAAAACAAGTCACCGCTCGTTAATAATTCACTCTGAAGCAACATGTGACTGACGCCATGAATCTTCTCCTGACAGAGACCGGATGGTTTCCTCTGACGCTCGGCACCAATGTGACGTTCACTTTGATGTGAAGTACATGAGCTCAATTCCTTCCTGCAGCTGTCAGACTGCACAACCAGCATCAGACGCATCAGACGCTGCAGCACGCTCCTCTTCACCCCCCCTCAGGAGGCTGTCGGACTCGGGGGTGTTGGTGTGGCTGGGGGCTCCATTGCCTGTAGGGATGAACAGAAGTGTTTGTTACACTCAGCAGATTCTGAACACAGACGCTGGTTCATGCATTTGTTGCTATCTCCCTGTTGAATTCATTTCATTTGACCAGGGTTTGAGTCAAAGACACCTACCGCCGATGCCTGAGTCCTGACTGTTGAGAGACGGATCCGAGCCTGCAAAGAAAGGACAATGAATGTATGTAGGTGAGCAGTCTGAGTGCAGAGAAATGTTTATACTCTTTCTGTGCTTTTCTCTATTCGCTCCAGCAGAAGATCAAGATAAAACGTGGTCATGCTGTGACAGATCAGGAGCTGTGTCCGAGTCAGTGTGACGCCCCACTGCAACATCATGTCCTCTGGAGGAAACACTTACCTTTGGTGGGATCAGGAGTCACGTGGTGTTGCCACCGGTGCCATTGCCTACACACACACACACACACACACACACACACACACACACACAGAATATTAAAGGCTATTTGCTACGACCTTTTCTAATACACATTTTTTCTCCAGTCTTTTTTGTACATTATCTCATGACTGATTTCAGGCTCGTCGACATCACGTCTGAATGTTTGAAATCAGTTAAAAGAAATACTACAAACAGAAACTTACTTACTCTGTAATGTAACCATTATCTTGCATTTTGCAATTATTTTGAGACACACATGGATTAAGATGAACTCCTCCGTGCACACATGCTCTTTCACAAATCTGCCCTTTGTTTTTTTTGTCAGCTGATCAGGACAAACTATTTCAACTTAAGTTATTTATTAAACTTTCAGGTTTCCTCCTTCTGAGTCTCGGTTTCAACAATATAAATATCAACACAAAAACACGGAACATTTCTAACTGTTTCAGAATCTACAGCAAAGAAGTGAGGCACTTACTTGAGGTAATGCCAGTGAGTGGAACATCTGTTAATAAAGACACAAAAAAAAAACACACAAGATGAACATTTTTTTTTCTTTTTTCACCTTTAGGTATTTCTGGATGATGTTTCTTATTTTTTATTGTCAATTAATCACATGAAACGATCAGAGCCAATAGTGATCCACTTTCCTTGGTCCTGATCCCAATCTGATGCCACAGCTGGGCTTGGATTGTGAATTAATAACAGGTTTTACTTTCACCAAAATGAGATGAACACAGAACTGAACATACAGCACTCCACAGATTAACCCTGAAACTGGACGTCTTTATTATGAGAGTGAATGTGCAAAGAGCATCTGACAGAGCAGATTTTGATTTTGTTTGTGCAGGTTTTGAGTCCTGAGACTTTTACTGCCACCCCAGCACAAGAGAGGTGAATGGACTGAATGTGTGGTCGAAGCATCACAACACCTGAACGTTTACAGGATAATCTGCTCAGGGAGGCTTTCAGTCAGTTGACACTTCAGATACTTACCAGAGCCATCAGTGGGCCTTGTGGTGGAAGACCCCCCTGTGAAGAAAAGAAAATCTATTGAGGGAGTTTAGTGAAATGACACGACTGCCCAGTGCAAACAGAACCAGTGCAAACAGAGGCAGATGTTTGGCTCCAGAGATTCACCCTGAAGTCCTAGTTATGTCTTAAGAGATGTCCTAATGAAAGTTTAACTGGGAGAAGGAGATTTGAAATTAGTCCTGAACACAAACAAGATGAAATATTTGCTGTTCTCCAGAGCCAGAGAGCCGGTCGTTTGAATACTACCGCTCTGTGAACGGACACAGTGCTGAGAGCGTATAAATATCTATGGATCAAAATGTTACCTTTGAACCTCACACAGATACATTTGTGAGAAGGTTTCGACAGAAAATATGTTTGGATGTTTATACAGAAACAGAGCTTCCTCTGTAGAGTGGTGGATAATGGAGGTCGTCTTCTTATCTGTGCTGAATTATGGAGACGTTATCTACAGACTCCACCCTTAAACTACCAGATTCAGCTGATCACTCAGATCACTCAACACCAGTGACACTTCTTCTACTTATCATTGCATCTTGTATGGAAAGGCTGGCTGAGCGTTGGTTTCGCTCTGTCAGTGGGACTCACTGATTGTAGCTTTACACCAAGCAGGAACCTCTGAGCAATGAACTTCAGACTTGAAGAGAAATGAGGTAGTTACCTGTGCTGCGCTGGGCTCCAGCTCCTGTGAAGAGAGACAATGTTAACACATGGAACCGACGGTGGATGAGTCAGTGTGAGGCACAAACTCAACACCACCTGAGAGACTGAACTCAGCCAACTTTCAGTTCAGTGAATTAAAGATCAGGAACACGTTTGACTGACTATTCCTGCTATCTGAGGTGACCTATGAACGCCTCACGAAGTCCATCATAAATCAGTAACAGACCTTTGCACCTGATAACCAACAACGACACATTTGTCTGGCTTATGGATGAAATAACATCAAGCACTTTATAACTGCTGTAAATTCACTCCATCGAAGACTGTAAACCAGGATCACTCATCATTGAACTTGTACATGTCAGGAAGGACAGAACAGAAAACAAAACATATTCCCCTCTATTTGTCAAGAAAAGACAACGGTAAAAAACTGCACGTACCATGGCGTTTTCTATACAAGACCACCAGGACCCCAGCCAGGACTGCCAGCCCGATCACCAATACCACTCCACCAATGATGCCAGGAAGTGCTCCAGGGCCACTGGGAAGACTATGGTCTAAAACACAGGAAAAAATCCCATTGGATTTAAGTTCAGTTCACTTTCAACATGATTTATATTTGTTAGAGTCAATGGAAACATAAACGCTGAGCGACAGTAACTGTCAAAAGATCTGACAGGAGATTCTGTCTCAAGAACCTGGCTCCTTACTTAAATACTGTTTCTTACCCCAGACCTTCTGAACGTATACCCCAGACGCACGGTGATAGACCTCACAGATGTATTTGGACTTGTCACTCCTCAGAATCTCCACACTGTCTCTTCTCTGGTAGGTCTCATCTCCATTTGGTCGAACACCTGACGTTTTCACTCCGTCCTGTTTATGTAGAACACGTTCTTCCCTTCTGATGAACAGGTTGATGTCTCTTGGGTGGAATCCTGTGACCAGACAGGTCAGAATGATGTTGGTCTCGACTTTGGCGTTCTGAGCAAACAGGAACACTTCAGGTGGAGCTGCAAAGAGAGTGAGTGACTTAATATTTGACCAACACCACCACACATGACTGACATCTCCATCTATTGCTACAACTGCTACAGAATCAAACAGGCACAAATGTATGATTAGAACTCAGGTATGATACAAATCACATTGTTGGTTTAAATGAGCAACTTTAAGACCAAAGCTATGAACCAGGCTTCTTTTATAATTTCATGTCTTTTTGCAAACAATTTTCTTCTTTTTTTTTGTGATCAAATTTTTTTATTAATTGACTCAGATCAGACAAGATACAACACATATTTTACATAATACAGACATAGAAAGCAGAATCAACACCAATGCAAATTTAAAATAAATAAGTAAATAAAACAAAATAAAATAAAATAACTAAATAAATTGTTGGGTTCAGCAGCATATGGTGAAACTAAGCACGTACTTACTAGAGTGTGTAGGAATGCCAGGACCTGCCTCAGCAATTTCCTCACCTCTCCTCCGGGGCTAAACCACACCTTCAATTTCACAGTAGCGTTCATCATAAGTGTACATTACACAAAATCTCTAACCTGCATTTTGTTTAGGCCATAAGAGCTGCCGAATTAACCAAAAACATAAACCAAAGCATTAAAGGGAAAATAAATAGAAAAGAGAGAAAACAAACATCGGGTGTGCCACCTTCCCTCCCCTTACCCAAATATCATAAACCTTAGTATAGAGGGAATATACACAACTGCGCAATCATATGCCCAGGGAACAAATATAGCTGGACAGGATCAAGAAATAATCATTTTAATAAGTCCTTTAGTGAGTTGGCCGCCACTCGCCAACTGTTAAGAGTGGATTCTTTTGCACCATTAATTCTACCAGTCGACATTTCCATAAATATAACATCTAAAAAAGTGAGAATCCAGTGTTTGAAGGCAAGAGAGTGGGGAGGCTTCCATTGCAACGCGACCATCTTTTTAGCAGCTGTGATACCAGCAAGTCTTAACCGTCTTGCAGCCCCTGACAGACCCAGCCCAGAGAAATCATTCAGTAGCAGAACTGGAACAGTCACTGGAATGGTTACAGATGCTAAAGTTGATAGTTGGGAGGCCACTGAAGTCCAAAACTGCTCAACTGGGGGACACTCCCACATCATGTGAATAAAAGTACCTGGAGAATTCAAATTGCAAAGACTGCAAGATGGATCATTTATCACTTTCATAGCATGTAATCTACGTGGGGTGAGATAGGTTCTATGGGCATAATTAAAGTGAATCTGCTGGTGATTTGGGTTGCGGGAAGCCTCCCTGATATTTTTCCAGACCTGTCCCCACTCAAAATCAGGATTTAAAGCAGGATAATCATTCCTCCATAACCTGTCCAGTGGTAAATCAGAGTAAGAAGATCTCTGGAGAAAAGAGTACAGTTTGGAAACTAAGCCGCTGTTATTTCTTTGTGTGGCAATCAGGTTATAAAGAGGGTGGATCAACAAGGCTTGCTGTAGGGGAATACTGTGTGCCTTAAGTGCATGTCTTAGTTGTAAATAAAAAAGAGTGAGGAGTGTGACAAGGCAAAAGCATCTCTCACATCCTGAAAGGAGCGTAAACCTGAGCCTATAAAAATGTCACCTAGGTATTGGATGTTACTGTTACTCCAAGGAGATGCTGTAATGGGTCTGCCTCCAATCACAAGGTTCTTGTTATGGAATATTGGCGAGAGCGTGTGCCACTTACAAGAAATTCCAGATAGTGATTCAGCTTTGCGCCAGGCCTGAATAAGAAAAGAGACTATCGGGCCAAAACGGAGTTTACATTGTGAGTTGGACATATTAGAAAAGAGTACCCCTTGCAATGTCAGCGGTCGAACGATATCTTCTTCTAGTTCACGCCAAGAGTTAGATATTTCAGCAATACTCCACACAAAAAGAGGTCTAAGAACAAAGGAATAGAAATATAATTTAAAATCAGGTACTGCCAGACCTCCAGCTCCCCTATCTCTCTGTAAGGTTGTCATTTTTAAGCGAGGTCGCTTTTTATTCCAAATAAATTGTAAAACACGGGAATGTATTTTCTTCCAATAGTTGGCAGGAGGTTCGAGGGGAATCATAGCGCACACAAAATTAATTCTAGGTAAGATATTCATTTTAACAATGGAGATACGGGCTTGAAAAGAGTTAGGGAGGCTGGTCCATCTGTCCAGGTCCGATTCAACCGCATTCCAAATCCCTAAGTAGTTGTGAGAAACAATGCCGTTCAGTGTCGGAAAAATATGAACTCCAAGATATTTAAATTGTTGTACAACAGGAATATTGGATGGAAACTGTAGTGCTTTAGCTGTGTCATTCAGGGGTAATAAAGCAGACTTATTCCAATTAATTTTGAATCCAGATAGATTGCCGAACTCACTACAGATGTTGAGCAGTGTGTCAAGGGAATGGACTGGGTTTTCCATAAATACAAGCACATCATCAGCATATAAAGCCAGATGATGAGAGGTTCGACCAACTGAAATGGGCTGCATAGTAGTAGATTGGCGGATCATCTGTGCTAAGGGTTCTAGAGAAAGCGCAAATAGCGCTGGGCTCAAGGGGCAGCCCTGCCGGGAGGACCTGGAAACAGGGAACAATGCAGATAACAACTGCCCCGTGAGAACTACAGCAGAAGGCTTGGAATACAGAACCTTGACCATATGTATAAAATTGTGACCAAAACCCATTTTTTCTAACATAGCCCATAAAAAGGGCCATTCAAGCCTATCAAAGGCCTTCATAGCGTCTAGGGAAAGAACTGCACATGGCGCGTTCTTGCCCGCTGCCGAATCTACTACATGTAGGAGGCGTCTAACATATCAGCAGCCATCCTGCCCTTAATAAACCCTGTCTGGTCACAGTGAACTAACTCTGGCATGTGATCTTGGATGCGTCTGGCAAGCACTTTTGCATAGATCTTAAGGTCAGCGTTCAGCAGACTAAGAGGTCGATAGCTGGCGCAGTCAACTGGGTCCCTATTTTCCTTCAGCAATACAGAGATTAGTGCAAGGTTAAAAACCTCCTTTATCTATTGATGTTCTCACCATATCTAACATTAATGGGCCAAGTTTGTCCCAAAAAGTTATATATAGCTCAGGAGGTATCCCATCAAAGCCCGGAGATTTATTCCTTTGCATAGCGACTGCTAAATTGGAGCATCCAGATTTGCAGCATCGCCTTTTGGAGCTTTGGAAGGTTTATCTGATCAAGAAAGTTGGCGTACCTATCATCACTATCAACTTGAATCTCTGACTGATATAGTTTAGAATAGAAGGCTCTGATAGTTTCATTTATTTGCTTAGGATCCGTAGTAATATTACCCATACATAACCTAATAGATGGAATATCTGCGAAGGAATCATTGGTTCTGATTGTAGAAGCCAGCAGATGACTGGGCCTTGAGCCATGGAAATAATACTTTTGTCTAGTTCTATGTATCAAAAACTCTGACTGTTGTTTAAGAACATTATTTATTTCCTTCTTAACAATATCACGCTGTATTTCGATCTGTCTGGAATAATTTGTTTGCAATATCAAATCCAATCTAGTAAACTCTGCTTCTAAATTTTGTAATGTAGCAGTTCTAGCCTTGCGCATGTTTGAAGAGAATAGTGTAGCATTGCTCCTGATGAATCCCTTAACAGCATTCCATAGAATTCGGGGATCTTCTACTGAGCCCAAATTAATATCAATAAAATCCTGCAACTGAGCATTAAACTGTGTTTTATAAGACTCATTCCCCAGCAGCGAGGAATTGAAGCGCCATCTAGTTGCTTTTTTAGGCAGGCCACCTATTAACACATTACCAAAGACCCCTTTATGATCTGAAAGTGCCATAGGGAGAAGTGTGACATTATAAATATTCTGAAATAGCTGAGGTGAAAAGAAAAGAAAATCTATTCTCGAAGAGGTTTTATGCCTGGCCGAGAAGAAACTGTAGTATGTCAGAGTAGGGTTAAAAGCACGCCAGATATCAATCAATCCTAAATTCTTCACCCAGGCCTGCAAAGCTGCTGTTGCCATCTCCTGGTCTTTATTTGCGAACGCACTAGATCTTTCAGATGCTTGCCAGACAGCGTTCATGTCCGCACCGACAATAAATGAATATTCAGTCAGCTGCAACATTTCCTGGGTGAGGACACTATAAAATTCCTTATCAAATTTGTTGGGGGCATAGGCTGAGACAATAGCAATCTTCCTCCCAAACATTTCTACTTTAGCAATTGTCATTCTCCCATTATTATCTGCCCATGTGTCCAAGACTTTCATTTTCAAATTACGCCTACAAACGATGGCCACCCCTCTACTTTTTGAATCTGCTGAAGAAGATGCTATGGTGTGCTAAAATTTATTGGCCATTCGAGCTGAGTCTTTCTTTAGAAGGTGTGTTTCTTGAAGTAAAGCTATGT